>JBBMOC010000021.1:1678595-1888796 GCA_037975185.1 Centropyge bicolor | reverse complement strand
TTTTTTTATTGTAATGTCCTTATTACTAATAGCTGCTGTGCAAAAGTTCAGGCCAATATCTCCACTACTTTCAGAGATATTAAGCCTTCACATGCATGTGGACCAGTAAGAAACGCTGATGTATAGTATGTGATTTTTTTTAGTTGAATTTTTTGCACCATCTCAGATTTGCTTCATTTTTTATATTATTTTAATGTCCTTGTTACTAATAACTGCTGTGCAAAATTTCAGGCCAATAGCTCCACTACTTTCAGAGATATCACATGCATGTGGACCACTAAAAAACGCTGATGTATAGTATGTGATTTGGGGGGGTGTCAATTTTTGCACCAACTCAGATTTACTTCTTATTTTTTCATATAACAGGCTCTTTCTTTAGTACTCTTTGAATACTTTGAGGTGCTCTTTTTGCTTTATTGGATAATAAGAGAAGCGCTGACAACAACTGAAATTGGAGGTTGACATGCAGCAAAGGCCACCAACCAGACTCGAACTGTGGATGTTGCACTGTCTGCATCTTAGACCTTTCTTTTATAATTGTAATGGTTCCTGTAATCAAATGTGAGAATTTTCAGCTTTGCCTTGTTCTACATTGTATAAAATTTTCTTTGAAATTTGGAGACATTTGAAGACATCACCTGGCGCTCCAGTACATTGTTATGAGGTTGTTGTGTTTTTTTTTTTTAACTATTCTTTGGTGGTTTAGACCACACAGTTAATCAACAAAATATTCTGCAAATGAACTGGATTAAAAAAAATCTTTACTTCATTATAGCCCTAATCTCTTTAGTTAGAGTTATTAATCACAGTAATTATTGCTTTTGTCAATACTGGCTATAAAGTGACACCTTCCTGATACAACTACACTGTAAGAAATGTGGTGCTCTCCACAGTCCTTGTTCTGTCTCTAAATGCATTTTAAGGCTTTTTTTTTTTTTTTTTTTAAGTCAGTTTGAGTTTGTCAAATTAATAATCTTTTTAGTTTGAAATGACCTCTTCTGTTCCCAGGCCGTCCTTTACTTGAGTCACATGTCACATCCAGTATGGATGGGAAAAATAACAACAGTGATCAATAACTCTTTAAATGTACGGACATGTGAGAATAGTATTAAGATTAACTTTTTAAAAAAACAACAACAACAACTATCTTTTAAGATGTATAGAGTTCTTGGTCATGGGTGTTTAAAATAAGGTGCCATATCAATCAAGTAGTAAAATACAATATTTGATGAGATATGAACTTTGATACTAATCACTTGGTGAAATCACAGATGTTGAGTCAGTGTATACCATCAAGGCATCAGGCACTAGAACATGCTCTGTAAACAACAACCTGTCAACATTTCAATCCACACTTCAGATCACTTCACACTTGCATTGCCCCCCAGGGACAAATAAAGTTTTGTGAATTGAATTGAAGTTCAGTTCATCTAGGTGCAGGAACTGATTCCTGACATTTCAGACCTCAGAACAATAGAAACTCACATGGCAGGAAGAAGCTTCCCAATCTGATTTTCCTACTCAAATACAAACACTGCATTAGGACATCCAGACCTCATGGCACATCCCACAAGTATGACTCCGGCAGCAGTTTAAGCATTTCATACTCCCGTCAGAACACCGCCTCTAACTAAAGATATCACCCCCAACAACTTCAAACAACCGTCTTAGAGACATAACATCTCGGTGATCACAATGAAGCAATCTCATCTGTTTTGGTTAAAGCTGGTGACACATTTGACTGCCATCTTCAGACAGGAAAAGAAATAGGTAAACCATTGACAAAGCATTCTATGAGGCGTAAAATTTCTCAGCTTCTTTCCCTTCGACAACTTTCAGCTTCTCCGCTCAAATCAATCTCAATGATAAAATTTGAAAGTAAAAAGCTTTTCTATTGGTATTGGAGGTGTGTGGCAGCATGGGCAGGTCAGTATATGCTCCAGTATTACTGAGGTATGTCCGTAACTTGTAGCCATGCAAGCCAGGACACGACTGCACTGCAGTTCAGGCACAAAGGTTTGTTATGTATGTCTGTGTTTGAGAAGAGACAAACTGGTACGAAAGGGGAACACTGGGAGAAAGAAGGAAAGAAAAAATGCATAAAGAAATAACTAAAAAAAGTGTGTATATGTTTGTATGAGAGACAGAATGGAGGAATTTCAAAGTGAAATATTTCCAAAAATGTATCTGCATGTGCAAATGCATAAGTACATAATGTGCAACATGTGCCATCAAATGAACATCATAATTTTTGGGATAATTTCAGGAGATCAAATTCTGTTTACCACATATTTTACTGTGGAAGTCCAGTTGTCCTAAAGAGATAAAAAATAAAATATTAAACAGACAGGCAAAACTGAATTTCTAGGGAAGACATTACCTTATGCATAATGTGCTGACAGAGTGCATGTATCATCATGTATCATCCACCACCACAGACATCACTACACTCTATTACTCATCCAAAAGGCATTTTAAAGACAATAGCTCTGTCTGTGAATTATTAATTATTGTATCCTGTTATGCTCACTGTGTTGCTGTGTTGGCTTTTATCTATTTCATAACCCTATGTATAATTCCAGCCTTTTCTCATTTGTCTGAATATGTAAACAGAGAGATGAATACCTTTTATCCTGCTACTGAAAGCTGTTCTCTCCCTCCGCTTGTTTAGTGTCTGAAAGGGAGCAACATGAGCCACCGCACTGTGGGAAACACTTTTTTATGCTGTAAAAACCTGTCCAACAGGATAAGGCACTGTTAGAAATCCTCTGACTTGTGCTCTGAAGAATCCACAAAATATTCAAGAAACAAAGCACAAGTCTGAGCAATAATGCCGGTGCAGAACAATTTGAAGGTCATGCCTCGTCTCTTTCACTCAGCACTAGTCTGACAATGAATTTATACTATTTCTTGTTAAACTTTAAATTAAAGTGTGATTGACTCCAGTAAAATCAGGTACATAATAATAGTTTAACAGTTTGTAAAAAAAAGAAAAAAAAACAGTAAGATATTTGCAAGACACCTATAAAATTAATAAAATATTTATTTTAAAAAAGCATTTTTAAGAAAATGTATAAAAAAACATTTTCAAAAACATGTGCAAGAAGATTTTTTACTTTTTGTACACACACACATTTAATGATGGCTGATTTTATAAATATTTTGCTCATCCTCTTCTGGTCACGTAACCCTTTTTGTCCTGTTTTATATGAAAAGTCCCTCGCAGTTGCATGGTTTCATTCTCTGTTAACATTCAATTTTCTCCATGCAAATCACACCACCGTCGACCACCAGGCTGCACTGAGAAGAGATGACTCTGCAGTCAGTCACTCTACAAACTCAGACATTAGCCAACCTGCTTCGTACATCTGATGGCAGCAGATCAAGCAGGTTGTCCTCTACTATCAGTCCACTGACAGTGAGCAGGGGACAGTCCCCGATTTCCAGAGGTAGAGACTCCAGACGATTCCCTTTAATCTCCAGCCGGACCAGCTGGGCCAGGTTGGACACTCTGGGACTAAGAGACGGCAGGCAATTGTTTCCAAGAACCAGTGTCTTTAGCCTTTTACAGGAGAACAGCTCCTCTGGCAGCGTCTCTAAAGAGTTGAAAGCAGCAGAGAAGAACTGGAGGCCCTGCAGGATGCCCACCTCAGGAGGAAGAGAGGTGAGCTGGTTGTGGGAGACATCCAGGTGCCGGAGTTTGGTGCAATAAAACAACCGAGAGGGAAGCTTTCGTAGCTTGTTCCAGCTAACATCCAGCGTCTCGAGGGAGTGCAGCTTACTGATGTGATCAGGTATGTAAGTGATTTTGTTGTGCCACAGTCGGAGTGTCACTAAACGCCTGCAGTGCTGTAAGCTCAGAATCTCCTCCACAGTAGTAAGTTTGTTTTCCTTCAGGTCCAACTCCTGCAGATTGTTCAGGCTGAAGACGGCACTCGGGATTCGCTCCAACTCGCAGCCTACCAACTCCAGTGACACTATGTTGGTTAACTTCTTCAGGTTGCTAAAAGCTTGGAGCTTAACACCTTCATTATAGATACCCAACCGCTGCAGCTGCAACGCAACATCCACCACACTGGGTGGGATCTTAGTAAGGTTGGAGCGGAGAGTGAGCACTCTCAGAGCTCTAAGCTCTCGAAGGGAGTCCAGAGTGGCACTTTTGGACACCTCATTGGTTAAAGGACCATTTAGATGTAACTCATCAAGGCCGTGCAGAGTGTACATCCACATTGGCACGTCATCTAAACTTTCAAAAGCTAGACGCAGGACCTTTAAGTTTGCCTTCAGGTGGTTCAGGGCAGGCAGCTGGAGCTTGGCAGGGCAGTAGATCAGCGATAACTCCTGAAGAGAGTCTAGCTTTGCCACACTAGCTGGAATGGTGACATTTTTAACTTGCTCCAGTTTGAGTGATTCCACTTCAGCAATCTCAAAGACAGTGTCAGGAAGCCCAGGCAACATTAACAATGGAAGCTCCAGTCGGTTACTGGCATTTCTGGCGAGACGGGTACGCAATTTTTTGGCTGTCCACTCATAGTTGAGGTTGAGCTGATGCAGGTGGCTCTCACTGACCTCAGAGAGAAAGACTGCAAATCTTTTAGAGTAAAGAGCATCATATTGGTCCACAAGGTGCAGGAGGAATGCAAAGTCATTGTTGACGTCCGGTATGTCATTAATACCGGTCTCCAGTCTGACCTGTTCAAAAGAGTACTCCTTCAGAGGTCTGTGAAACAGCCAGTAGAGGCTGTAGATGCACACAAGTCCATACACTCCAACAAAGCAGATGTAGCAGTAAGCAAGCTTGGAGAAAAGATGGGCTTTGTTGTGGTTACAGCAATAGATATCAAAACCAGTTAGCTCAGGAGGAACATAACAGCGCACTACTATTTCAATGTTGGGTACCAGCACTGCAGTGTAGATAATGATTAGAAGGAACTTGAAGACTTTCAGTGATGTTTGTAGGACATACATGAGATACAAGATGTCTGCTTCCTCTACATGAGTTCTGAACTTCTTCACCTTTTCAAACAGAGCTTTGGCCTGCTCTCCTTCCTTCTTATCCAAGACAGAGAGGGTCGACTGAGGCTCTGGAACTTTCTTCTCTGGATTGGACTTGACGGACGAGGAGCGAAGAAGCCCTGTGGTCTCCTCATCTTCTGCTCGTCGATCTGTGGGATCTTTTGACATAGTGTTCCTCCTCCAACTAACCAGTTTCTCCTCCCCTCTTTCCTCCGAAACCTCGCTTAGGGCCCTCGTTGTCCAGGGTGAATCAAAGCACTTTCCGAGAATCGTGACAAAGAGGTCGATTTTAGAAGATGTCCCTGGGAACTTAAACCAGAAGCTGCTTGCTACCATGAAGATCATAGTGTGGATCACAACGAGGTATGGGAAGTACTTTGCGTACCAGTGGACAAATCTCTCGTAGCAATAGTGGTTGACAAACACGTATTGGTGAATGTCCAGGTTGTTCTTGCGACCAAACACCTCCTGGAAGATTGGGTTCACAGGTTTGACCAGCGTGGACTGTGATGTCTCATTCTCCCGGTAGGTCCGGATGTGGCTGCAGTCAATTGCTTCAGGCGTCGGGCTGGTGAAGTGGCTGGGCAGGCAAGCAATCTTGTCTTGTGTGAGCTGTGGAAAATAGATGAATGAAAAATAATGAGGGTCAGAAAGTTGAAGGGAAGAAACATGATACGAATGTGTGATGTATTTTGCCAGATATACCAAACATTTGGTTACTCTGGCAAGTCCTTAATTGTACCATTCAAGTCAAAGCAGTGATTGTTAATCATGGGGCCGATGGCCTGCAAAACAATTTCAGTTCTGCACCTGTGGGCCGAGAGGGCTGTGGGACCACAATGCAGGTTCCCACCACTTGGTGGCTGTGAGGCGTCAGCCAGTTGTTTAACATGTTATGGAGAAGTTTTTGAAAATAAAAAATGAAGATGAAAGTGATGCCAACCCCTCCCCAAAAGGCTAAATTTGTGTGCAAGTACAACCCTGACTTCATTAAGTTGGGCTTTGTGAATGGTGGTAGCGAGGCAGAGTGTAGGCTAACGCTGTCCATCGAAGCACTGAAGACCTCAAAACTAAGGTGGCATCTGGAAACCACACATCCAGCGAGGGCTGTGAAACGCCTTCTCCCATTCATGACTAGATACCTGTGTGAATCAGGATTCTCCATTGTGGCCACAACTAAGACCGAAGCTTGAAACAGACTCAGAGCAAGAGGTGAACATAAAATGGGAGTTGGGATGGGAGCATGTTAAAAAATGGACTGTTGTGACTGTTGTTACTGTTCATTTGTCACAGAATTGAAGAGTAAATTTAAAGAGTAACTAAAGTAGCTAAATTGTCAAATTCAGGTTATAAGGTATATATTCATTTACAGTTTATTTATTTAATTTGAAACCTTTATTATTTTGCAAGTATTTTTTTTTTACCACAGAATTTTATTTATCAGAATTTCTCTTCAGTTTTTTGAGAGTCTATCTAAATGTAAATGTTTTTGAATTTCTGATTTTTGTGTTAATAAGCTTGACTTGAGCCTTTATATTTGTTCTCGAAGCAACTTGATGTTCACAGTGATCACAGTGTATCATATCATTTATTTCACAAGGTTTTAGCTTGTTAAACTGTAAGTGGAGTTGATTTAGTTAATGAATACAAATCAAACCAAGACTCGTATCAATTAAAATCAAAGTTTGAATGGGGCCCCATGCCCCTTTGTTGTGGGAAAACTGGGCCCTGAGGTCGAAAAGGTTAAGAACCACTGAGTTAAAGTATATCTGTTCATCATTATTCACCATCTTTAAAAAAAAACCTTAGGTAAAGAAGCAGTTTCAATGTAGTTTTTAATGTAAATTTAAACAGCTCTATAGTAAGAGGTGACAAATTCATCATCATTTTTACACCAAAATTAGCGTGCAATGCACATTTTTTAAACACAGTTAACCTGCTAAAAATAGGTGATTGACTCCTCTCTCATTGCAGGTAGATGAGTTTGCCTTTCTGTTTTTTTTTTTTTTTGGTGTGTTGTTCTTTCAAACTTAATGCTGACTGTAAAAAAAAAAAGAAGAAGCAAAAAACAAAAATCAAACAATAATTAATGTTCAATGCACATTAAATCATCAAGCTGGAAAATGGGCAAAAAATAGCCTGTTTACCTTTCCTTGCTCACCCATCTGTATTTTGTATTAAAAAATGCTTTTCACATAACAGAAAATAGTGCATTTTTAAAGAACAATAGTGGATTAAGAGATATTCGGTGCTCTAGTGAATATATATGTGGATTGTATACCAAATTAACTTAAATTAAATTGCAGTGACCATGTACATTATAATAAAGATATATGCCACCCAGTGCAACAGTGCAGCTCTTGATGTGTATTTAATTTTTTAGACAACAATGGCAGTCTGTGGCACAGAATAAGATATATCAGGTGTTGGTTACATCTTAGTCAGATGAATTAAATGTTGGTCTTTTTATGGGAACAATAGAAAAAAATAAGAATACCACCTGATGTTTTATGGTATATATCAATATTGCAATAAGAAATTGAAACCTACATAGAATATTTTATCAATATCACCCACTCTTATTAATCAGACGTGACAATTAATGAAGACTAATTCATCTTTATCCCACAAACACAACTACCTAATGGTAAACTTATCTCACTCCAACCTTATTTCAGTGTAGTCTGTGTGTTTTTCTGTGAGTTCATCTCTGGTCCAGTTGGACTTGTAGTGCCTGTAGATACACCTCAGGGTCCAATTTAGTGGTTTTCTCTTAGACATTTCCTCTGTGCTGTTGTCGGTATGTCTTTCTTACTAAAGTTGCACTAGTTAGTAGGAAGGACTGTCTCTACTTCTGTTCTTTAATAACACAACACAGACATCTTTCTCACCATCTACAGCGTATTAATGATATAAGAAAAATGGGTGGCAGAACTTATAAGTTATTATCACTGATTACATATTAATTCCTTTGCTTTCCTTCTGTGCTATTTTAACATGACACAGAAATGATAATCAGGTGCTGAGAGACACATTAAGCAGCAAGTTAGTGATCTAAATCTGCAGTAAGTGGGTCAGGAGAGACAAGTTAGTCAGTTGCAATGTCTGTGTTTTTGCCTCACTTGAAGGTCAGATAACGTAGGAATCGCTGTTGCATGTACCATTAGACAAAGAGGGAACAAAATATCCCTCCCACATATTCTGGTATTCCACAGTAGATATAAATGATGTCTCACGGGCAGGTTAGGTCATATTAGGTTAGTAATAATTCTGTTTCTAAATCCATTTCCACCCATAGGCTAACATTTAAGGATTTAAGAGCTTATGATCACAAAGTGGCTGGTTTGTAGGTGCCTCACCTGCAAGGTGCACCCAAAGACTCCAATCATAAGCATAGCAATGCACAGGTACTCTGTGAAAACATCCCACCACGGTTTCAGGACCCGGTACTTAGAGTTCTGCTCTGTGCCGAAGTTTCTGAATTCACCCACTGGGATCATCCTGGCTGCTGCTCCACACTGATGAAAGAGAGGAGAGAGACTGTGAACACTGAGGCTAAAATAGGCTTTCAACACAGTGCAGTCTCCGGAGAACATCCTGTCAAAGGTTTTAAAGTCATATGACACAAAAAGACAGAATGTGCAGTTTGGTTTCGGCATGCAGACACTGACTATGAACAGCAGGTATCTATTTCCAGGAATGAATGAATGCACGGTCTGCTCCTTTACTGTAGGTGGATTCAAAGTGGACAAACTAGTTTGACAAGCATGTCTAACAACAAAGCTCTCCTTCCAAACGTTGAGCTACTTTTTGAAGTGTGTTTTCTAAGTAAGTTACGAAATAATAATAATAAAAAAAATCAAACAAATTCTCCCACTGTAATAACATCGCAAATGTATTAACTAGTCTATTTAATTTGCAAGAACTGTAAACAAACAAACCACTGCAGAAGGCCAAGCCCAACTTTTTGTGCTCTTTGTAAACAGTGCTATTTGTTTTTGATCCAAAGAGGCATCTCCACGACACGTCTTGAAGGTCTGGTCTCCATAATTAAGAAATCAAGCAAACCTCAAGTGTCACATGTTCACAAACTTTCAACCATCAACTTTCATCTCTTCAAAATACTTTCATTTTTTTCCCCTCCAAACGATCAACAGAGGCAGTGCAGTAAATAATGTGTATTCCGCTTGAACCAGGTGAGTTTCACCTACCTGCGTCCGAACAGGATCCACTGATGTCCGGTGGGACTCGGGAGCCTGTTTTCATCGTTAAAGTCGAGCGCACCTGGTGTCAAGTTAGAGAGAAACAACACCAAACATCCGGGCAAGATTTTCAAAATAAAGCCATCTTCAACAAGCCAGTTCGACACTTACAAGCTCTAATTTAAAAAAAGAGAGACTTTACGTGTCCTATTGTGGGTTGTAGTATATAAATATATCTTTATCCTCCAAATCTTTTCACACATATTATATTTAGCTGGTACGTTTCCGGTGTGACTCTTTTACTCTGACGCCATTTAAAACTTTCAATACTCACTTTGAAAAGTTAGTCTCTTCTTTTTTGCTATAAGTATTTCATTTTATTTTCACTTCCATTGCAATTTCTTACTCCATTTATTTCTGTACTCTATGATAGGAATAAAAAAAAATCTAAAACTAAAAAACAAATTATTTCCTGCCATTTTTTGAGCTTTGCTTATTTCTAAAAAAGTCTGAGTAGGAGGAACATTTCTTCAAACATAAATATATATATGTAAGGTTTCCCCTCACAAAAGCAGAACCAAATTCCTCACATTTTTTTTTACTGCATCTCATGTCAAATCAAAAGGTTAAAATTGTGCTACTATAAGTAATACCCACTGAGGTTCTAATGGCTGGGCCATACTATAATTTTATTGTTGAATCATGTGGGTGTTGCCCTCTGAATTTAGGGGTCTAAGTCTATAACATTTGACTTCTGTAAAATATTTGTTGTAAACCATCCATCGGAAATATGTTAAGAGGCATTTTCCTCCAATGGGACACAGTTATTTTAACAGCTCAGACTGTTTTTAAGACCTTTCCTTTGTTGAGGACCACTGTGGTCCGACAGGATTATGTCTTGATCCTCTTGTAAAGCCTCTTAATCAGGGAAGTTTTCCTCTTGGATAATATAATAATGGTCTATCTCATCCACCTGCCAGGCTCAGCAAGGAAATGAGACGTGTTGGCAGCAATCATGGGTGGTCGATTAATGGCACACTTGCCACAGGTTCAGACTGACTGGAAGACAAAATGAAAAACAACGCAAAATGTGACTTGGTCTATGGGCAGCTACGGTGAAACCTAAAAAGGTGACACTGACTAGTTCAAGTTAGATATGATGACGATATAGGATACAAGAAACAGGTAAAGGTTTTGTATAGTGTAAAAGAACTTTAGCTCCCTCCGGTGGCCTCTGCTGCTGCTGTATGAGCCAAATTTCAGACCACATGAAGTAGATGCTTTCCATCAAAACAAATATTCATGTGCTTACAGGTTAGATAAAAACAACCAAAGATATCTAAAGAACAGAACCAACAAAGCATTACATGACGCCAGCAGTACAATAAACATATATTTTACTTTACAATGTATTATTGTACAGGGTATTTTTTGCTGGAAAAAAATGTACAAAGCAGACCTTAAATATTCTAATTTCCATTCCAACTACTGATGGACAGGAGAAAAAGTCCCTTTCGAAGTGAAGCAAATTTTTTTACAAACATCCAAAATTAGCATTACCAGGCATTCCTACTTAGTTACAATGCATGCTAGTTATTCAAAAACACAACACCAGAGTCCAATTCAATACAAAGCTGATGTCAGTTTAGAGGAACGAGAAAACGAAAAGGATCTGAACAAATAAATAAAAAAGTGAGCTCTGAAATTCTGTACAGACTTCTTAGAATATCAATGTACAAAACATCACTTAAAAACCTTTGTAGCTTAAATTGCTGTTACAAATACACTTCTTTAAGCAAGTTTTTGTCATTAGCATACAATATCTGAACACTAATGCACAAACATGGTCACTTCTGTTTCTGAGGTCTGGTGGAAGTGAAAACCAAAAAATCTACTGTAAGGGAGGTTCTGGATTGTGTCAGTAATTAGTGTTTTCATAAAAACACATTCAGTGAGATGTTTGAATCCAGGTTTTTAAATGCTACAGTATTCCCTTTCCTCTAAACAGAGTCAAATCCTGTTTCTTCATGCTCTTGGCACTCCACATATCAATTATAGTGGACCACACTGTTTGATAGCTCTACAAGAGGCGACAATCAAAAATTTGTCGACACCTCTTTCTACAATTTCACATTTAATGAACCTACCAGTGTCTGTTAGTGAAAAGACACATTTGTTACCATGCAGGTACTTTAAGGTCCTGCTTATTCTGTACCAGCACTTGAATTTGAGACTTTGGGCCTAATGCAAGAACCACTCATATGAACAGATTCAATCTTAATTTGATTTTAGACAACTTACTTATGCAATTATTATAATTATATAATAATTATAATTATGCATTCTTATGTATGAACGAAAGCCACAACCTGTAGCACGAGAAAAAAATGAATGCAAAATTAACATTCTGTTCACCCAATTAGTGTGATTCGTCATGGCTTGCTGATTTAGTGGGATGTTCTTTAAGCTAATTTCTATTGAGATTTTACAACCATATTTTGACATGACAATTTGAACACCCTTTGTTATAACAACACGAGCCTCTGTTTAATGTAATATATATTCTCACATCCTTGAGTGTCATTTTCTCATTTTAGTCATGGATGACTTTGCCTTTGGAATCTAACTTCATATCAAACCATTTCTTATTTCCATCACAGCACAACGCTGCAATTTGAATTAAAGTCCACTAATATGACTACAGACATTGCTAAAATTCTGCTGATCTTTTGCTTATCATCATCAGGACATGAGCCTCCACAGTGTTTCTCTTGGGTGATGATTGAAATTTGCCCACAAACAGAGCAGAACAAGTCGCCTGATAGCAACTTGTGCATGTGTTAATTATTCTAAGTTTATAAACTTACAGTACAGTATACAGAGAATTTTCTGAGTCTGACTTGGAACTAGTGGTTCCAAGTACGAGGTTTAGGATGAGCATAGAAGAAATGTTCTTGCATGAGGCCCATTTGTCATGTATAAGCTTCATCTTGCGGCTGTCTGGGTTAATTTGAACAATTCTAAACACCGCACAGTGACTCCGTGTGTGCCTTTTCATCAAAGCACCTCAAGACAATATACTGATGACAGTAATGCCCACAGGCATTGTTAATGGCACTTTGAACTCTACTGCCTATGCTGACAAATGCTACTTTATTTTTTTTTTTTTTACAAAATGGGATCTTTGAATTCTTTTTCTCCCCACAGATTCAACTTTTACATGGGCTGCTCTTGAAGTATAAAGAGCCCCTGATGACTCTTTGAGCCAGTAAATGGCCTTTTAGTATGCAGCCCTTTCTTCCCATGGCTCAAACCTGGGAGATGATGGTCCGACTGAAGACTTCAGATCCAAACAAAATTTACCACAAATTTACCACAGATCAATCAAATTTCAGGTCTTGAAAACCTCACTGTGGCATCTGAGGTCATACTTGATTTGATAGCACAATGTAGATACTCAGATTACTTTTTTTGTCACCTTGTCAATGAGTATCAACACTGAACTTAAAATAAAATGTTACTGATTTCGTTTCTTTAATTCCCATTAAGTGTGATCTCTACAATCAATGAGGCAACATGTGGGGTTTCAGCTCACCTCCGTCTGTAATCAGTTGTGAGGGTCATCATTTTGATTTGGGAAGACAAAGTGGGGTTTTGGGGTATGCTTGTCTATGTGTCTATTGTGTATGTGCGTGTGTGACAGGGTCCAGCCATGTGGCTCATGTGCCTTTGCCGAAGGACCCACTGTGCCGCTGGTTGTGGTGGGAGCTAAAACCAGAGTTGGCGGACTGATAGGCCGGTGACGCAGCACCGTTCTCCCTTTCAGGCTTTTGACACTGTGGCAGGTCTTTCTGGCACGGCTCCATGGTGACGGCCACGCCCACGCCGCTCCGTCCTGACGTCATGTGCGTCACCTCTGCCCAGGTATCCTTCTCTGGGTCGTAGCACTCCACACTGTCCAGGAAAGTGTTGCCATCGTAACCTCCTGTAAACAGAACAGTCACATTTTATTCTATGAGAACATTTGTTTTTCAAAGAAAAGGATATCGCCCTGGTGTTGTTCATGCTGATTCTCTGCAAGGCTCAGAAGGACACATGAAGGACATCAATTTGAGATTAATGTTTTTGTTACAATAAACATATGATTTTATTTGACTTATGATACATGGATAAACACTTGATAGACCCACCTGCATAAAAATCACCATCAGAAAATTTAATACTATGTCAATGTTTGACTGACAAACTATGAAAGTACAACAATTCCTTATTTATTCATGTTTTTAATAAAGTGGGCAAGATAGTCTTGGCTCTAGGTTTTCTTGATGACTTCAGTGAGGTCAAAAAAATAACAGTTTTGTTTTGTGAATAAATAAACCATCTTGTTTCATGGTCAGTAGTGTGTTAAATTTATAACACTATGTTCAGTGACCCAAGATTGTACATGACATAAAATAGGTTTGGCAGCAAAAAACTGCTTACGATAACTAAAGCGTAATTTATACACTTCTTAATTTTGTTGCTTTTATACTTTCAATAAGCAGCATCCAGTTACACTACTACTCACCCATTACGTAGATGCGTCCATGTAATGCAGTGACTCCCAGAGCACTGCGTCGGTGCCTCATGGAGGCAGCAAAACTCCACGTATCAGTTTCCACATCATATCGCTCCACTGTGTTCAGCTGGTTGGTGCCATCATATCCACCCATCACAAAGATGTGATTTCCCAGTGAGCAAACACCTACAAAGGGTTAAAGTTTAGTCAAGTTTTAGGTTACTTTATCTACACATAAACACAAAGTATAAAATCAAAGAAGCATATGGCAGAGTTTTCAAAACTCCTGGTGAGTGTAACAAGCTAGAAAAACCCTAAGACAGTTTTTTCAGACCAAATACCGGAGGTGATGGCAATGAGGAAGAGACTGCTAACAATTGTGGCTCCACTGAGTCAATAATGTAAGCCCAACTTTGGTCTAGCAACCTCAAGGCGGAAAGCACCTCGTCCTCAGGAACACCTGAGTATCAATAATCTTAAACCTACTTAAAACAGAAGTGAACGCAGATTTCATACTCCCATGTTTTGTTTTAGGCAGGCGATTGCTCTTAACAGATTCCTTAAATGTTGTTCTTAGGTATGTTTTGCAGATTTTCCTTGGGCCTTGACGTGATCAGATCTCTTGGTTGATCTAGCACAGTAGCCAATCAGGACTGGAATACAAGTTTTTTGTAGAGTAGGAAGACTAAATTTTTGTTTAATTTCTTTTACACCGCACTCCAAGACTATATATTGTCAAAATCTTAAGACTGTGCTATAGTTATTGTTTTCTGATGGCTTATTTATAAGGACACATTATGCAATCATATTTAACTAACTGCGCCTCTGGGGGAAACCCTGTATATTCATCATAGACATCCTGACAAAAAAAACAATAACAAAAAACACCCAAATATTATACATGTAAATGTCACAGCACTAACTCTACACTAATGTGTAATCAAGGATACATAAACACTCTTTCCTGCTCTACTGCTACTACACCTGTGTACAAATAATAATAATAATAATAATGATAATAATAATGCTTCTGTGATGAAGGCAGGATATTTTAATTGAACGGGCTAGTATTTTTCTTAATTGTGACCCAGTAAGAGATACATTTTGCACAATTCAGAGCACTTGTTGAAGCAGAAGACAAACCATGCATATATCTTTCAAGAACGCGGCCAGAAACTTGCACAGCCAATTAAGAGTTGCACAACTTTTCAATCTGACAAGCACTTCATTAGAGAGCAGCTTTCCATCTCTTCCTTACCAGCTCCGGAGCGCACAGTGTTCATGGGGGCCATGGTCTTCCACTCATCCCTCTCAGGGTTGTAGCACTCACAGGAGCTGAGCCGGTTGGCCCCGTCAAACCCGCCCACAGCGTAAAGCAGCCGGTTTATAACCGCAACACCCACACCGATACGCCGTGTCAACATGGGGGCTACCAGCTGCCACTGGTCCCTTTCTGGATCATATCTGCAGAGCAGGTAAAGCACATATTGATTTGTTTTATTGTTATTAATCTTCATTTTTAGGGTTTATTTCCCCATTTTCTCATAATTTGGAAAAACAAGTTTCCTATGCTGTGTCACTGCCGGCCCAGTGAGGGCTGCAGACAGGAACACACTTCCTCTGTGAACAAGGTGTGGCTAACTGCCTCTAAGTCACATCTTTTTCCTGAGTCATTACATGGACATTCAGGCAGGTTCCTTTTTCATAGTCATTGTGCTGTGTCTGGTTAATATATGGCATTTCCTACTCCTCTCTGTCTGCATTATATGGGGACCAAAGTCAGGGTTTGGGTAAATCTTCAACTGTGAATTTCATCAATTTACATATTTGCATTACAGAGAGTTCCTGTCTGGGTTTGAGTCATGCCTGCATCAGGACAAACAAACTGAACACTTATTGGTGGGACATGTTGATGGGGCTTATTGCTTAACATCCTCCTCTCCTCATTGTTCACTACAATGTATGTTGTTGCCGACTCATTGTCCAGAAGAAGGTGAAAAAGCAAACAGCCCTTTCATTTGTTACTTATAAACTGTGTGAAGAAGGCCGGATTGTGAATTCAATGGTTTCTTTTTGAATATAGTAAGACAAGCAGTACATATGACAACTAGAGAAGAGGGTTTTTTTGAAACAACAATGAAAAAATTTCTATCACATAATTGTCTATCAAACCATTTACTGTTTCATTTGACAACACAACAATATTTCTCTGTAGATTAAAGCTTCCTCATTGAAGCTTTGTGTTAACTAAAATGTGTCAAAGGAAGTGAAACAAAACCACTTTCCAGGAAGTTACCCGATTCCTGTTCTTGGGGCATTCATTGACGAAATACAGTAAACAGACCAGCGCATGAGCCGGACCTTAGTCACATATCATGCTGCTTATTTATCACTGAATCAATACACAAAGTCAAACCACAGACACAAAGACATATTGACGGTCAAATAAATCTAGATTCAATGGGCTTTTAAAACAACCTGGCACAAATCAATACACAGCTGCAGTACACTAACAGCAGTTGTACCTGTTGCTAGTTAAAGGACAAGGCTTGTGTTACAAGTTTTTATCATTATCAAGAATAAATATGGCTGTGGCTATACTGAGTGTACCTGTTAGCAGAATAACTTCAGCATTGACTTTATTCGCTTTAGGGCAAATGTTGAAAAATAACACAATATAAAATAACCCCAGCTTATTCCATTAAATACTCAATTTGCCTACCTCTCAACACTATTGTGATGAATGCAGCCATGAGACCCACCAACTGCATATATCATGCCATCGATGACACCAACTCCAATACGGTTCCTGGGTACGCTCATTGGTGCACATGGCAGCCAGCAGTTGTTCATGGGATTGTAGCAGTCCAATGCATTTGAGTCCATGTTGCCATCAGGCGCGTTGTTTCTTCCACCCACAGCGTAAAAAAGCCCACTGATCACACAGGCTGCGAGGCCACTTCGGGGTATCTGAAGGTCAGCTAGTCTCAGCCAGGCTCCTGTACAAGGATTATACGCCTCCAGGTAGCTGAGAGACTGACGGAAATAACCCCCTGCTGTGTAGATGAGCTGCGGCACCTTGGGTGTTCGGCAAGAAATAACTTTGGTGGGTTTGTGGAGGGTGAGGTCCTGAAAGATCTGGGCCAGGTAGTCCTTACACTGGGGGTCCCAGTCCAGAGATTGGAGCTGGGCCTGCAGGAAGTTGGGGGTGAGGGAATGGCAGCGGACAGCCTGGAGTAAGGCCTGGACGTACGGCCGCCGGTTCTCCCGGTCATAGCGCACCCAGGCCACACATGCCTGGAAGACTTCGGATTCACAGCGCACATTGAGCTCATCGCGGCTGATGAGGGTGACCAGCTGGCAGTGGGACAAGTTAAAGAACTCCTCCTGGGTCGCCACCTAGGGACAGGAGTAGGAATGAAAACTGAAATTTAATACAAGTGTTGAGTCTGATCAATTAAAAAGAGAAGGAATCCAAAAAAATGTAAAGTGGAATTCACAAAGGGAATGCAACAAAGTATAATTTTCTCAATTTATCAACTGATCTTGACAAAAAATAGACATCACAGTTTCATTAAGCCTAAAGGGACCTCTTCTATTATCTTGAGTTGTCTGACCAACAGTCCAAAACCCGAAGATAATCAGTTTACCACCACCACAAAAGACAAAAAACAGCAGCCAGTCCTCTCGAGTGAAAAGCTGGAACCAGCAAATTTTGGACTTGGCCAAAAAAAATTGTAGAATTATTTCTGCCCATCAAATGATTAAACCAACTAATCATATCAGTTTCAGGTTGTGTTATATTTTATTGTTTTTAACAATTATAACACACCTGCCAGGAAATGGTGACTGAGCACTGTTTAAATTTACCCAAACTCACACAGAGTAAGAAAATCATGTCTTTGAATAATAAGATGGTTTGGGAGACAATACAGGAACAAGATGAGGTTTATTTAGAACACAAACGGAATATCAATATCTGGCTTTCTGCTGTGAGAGTCATAGTACATGTTTAACCAAATACATAGAAATCATGATACTATTTGCATCTTTGAAGAAATACAAAATTCTTTTAAATTTTAGAATGTTTTTTTATTGACATTTCCCTTACTGTCGTATAAAATTAGATGGAAAGAGCTCAGTTTAATCACTTACTATTTTTTTATGTAAAAAAAAAAAAAAAAAAGAAGAAGCACAAAATAAAAGCGTGAAAGACTGAAGCACAGACAGATATATTACTGTGACTCAGTGAACTGCCTGAGCAGCTTCTTGCCTGTCTTATCAGGGATAAATATTGAGCGTTGTTTCATTCCTTTTGTGTTGCATTGTACTGTTATCTTTGGCATTCAGGTGTGCTTCAACCACAGGTAAACCCTCACTTTGACTCAGACTGGCTCATATGAAAATCATCACACACAGAGCAGCAGTCAACCAGGAGAAACCACAATGGAACAGTGAAACAGCATTTACTCACAGCACGAAACACTACACACGCAAAATCCCCTGGTACAACAATTGCTATAAATATGAAAGCACTGTTTCTTTTTTCAGTTGCGAGCTGTGCAGATACATTGATAACCTGTCACTGCTTTCATAGTAAAAACATGGTAGATTATTCTAGATATCTTTGAGACATGTGCATTACTAAGCTGCTCAAACTTTTGAAATGAGCATGTCACTCCCCTCAAATTAACTGAACCCAATAATTGTTCTTCTGACTGGCTAGACCAGGCACTAAATGGTATCATTAACATTCAAAGACACCTAAGTAACAGTTACACAGCAACTGGCATATCCCAGCTTCTGTTCACAACAGCAGGCAAATTTCATATAATGCTTGTGACTCCAGTCCAGACATGCAATGTCCTCCAGCTGGAGACTTCTGTTGCGTGTCAAAACCTTATCCTCTCTCTACCCACATGTCCAGTTCATGATTACAACAAACTTCAACTTTACCTGGCTAAAGTGCATGTAGATGTATTCACGGGCCTTCTGGTGTAGCTCTGTGCAACCAATCTGCTCAGCAAAGTTGGCGATGCCGATGGCATTGCTGGGGTCGAGTTGCTGGACGAGGAAGTCGCAGCAGGCCTTGACCACGCTGTCTATCTGGTACATGACGGCACCATTCATTACGTGAATCACACACTTCTCCCCTACAGAGATGCTGGCTGTGTAGGCAAACTCTATTAGTCGATCCATAACCTGCATGAAAGAAAGAACAGGGGAAAGGTTGAGGGAGAGAAGAGAGGAAAGGACAGGGGTGAGGAGGGGGTCATTTTTCAGGTAAAATTGCCAAACATTTGCAAGTTCCAGCTTCTTAAATGTAAGGATGCTTTTTTGTCATGTATGATAGTAAATGAAGGCTTTGGTCTGCTGGTTTGGAAAAAAAAGCATTTTGAAGATCTGCCTCTGGGAAATTGTGATAAGCATTTTTCCTATGAATCTATAATGATCAAACTGATTAGATTAGAGGTGCAACAATCTTTAGTTGCAGCCCTTATCTGCACCAGCTTAGTAAACATCCAGGGTAAGTAAAAGAGGTCAAACCAAGCGCACTCTGTTCACTCTACTTTTCACTCTCTTTATCTCAGCAGCACAGAGTAAGATCTGAATTTGCAACATGTGTCAAATGCACCTTCACTGTAACATTACATGTTGTACCTTGAGGGAAGAATTTCATGCAAAAATTTTACTGATAACATTTATTGGCAATCAGTTTTTAATTTTTCATATTTCTAACATTTAACATCTATGTACATTACTGGTATAACTGTCAAAAGTATCCTCATAATTACACTGAAGTATAATCAACAAACAAGACAAAGAGAATACATGCAAAGCAATCAGAAACCTTAACCACACACCAAACCACCGTGATAATTCAAATGTTTCTGAAATTGGGGAAACCACCTCCATAAAACCCACTTCTTCTTGTTAATGCTGGAAGAACGGGGATTCTATTTCTCTTTTGTACAGAATGAAAATCCTGTTTTGTGTTGGACAGAAATATAGCAGAAATTGTGCCAATACAGCCTAGTGACACAAAAATAAAAATGCGGGCAGTCTTTTTAATGATCATTATTCTCTCTCAAAATAAATGTAATGATTTAATGGTATTAAACTGTTACACCTAACACGTTAAAGACTGTCATAACTCCAACCACATGTACTGTGATGAGACCCTAAATTCATGTTTAATGGTCTGTGAGAGGGACAATATGTTAAATATTGTTGATGTTGAGGCAAAAATGTCAAGAAAAGATTACATGTAACTTACTCTGGGATGGATCCCCTCGATGGGCACCAACTCCATTCCGCACTCCTTCAGGCCGTTGGTGAACATGGCCCTGAACACCGGAGATGAAGAGGCCAACACCACCTTGTGAGCCACAAAGTCCACCGCCTCCAGGTCCTTGTAGCGCACACGCAGCGTGACGTCGCACAGCTGACGCTCCAGACGCAGCTCGTTCATGATGGCGAAGGCGGCCGCCGTGTGGCTCTCTAGCGTGTAGCTGAAGACGCGGTGGCCGTTGCGCGTGGACGGAGTCACCAGCGCTTTGCATTCTGTCAGGCACTCTGTCATTTCCTACCCGTTCTCCTCCTCCTTACTCTCTTTCTCAAGAACAGCGGGCAGTGTTACGGGGCATCCTCGCACCAGGCGCAGGCATGGGTGAAATAAAAGAAGGGTTTGAACTGAAGCTTGGCAGACGGTTTAAAAGAGAGCACCAGGCTCTCCCGGGTGTGCCTGATTTTTGTTTGCGTGGAAAAGCTCACGTTTAAGTCTAATTTATGTGGAAATGAGGATTTCCCTGCTCTGTTCAGTACTTGAGTCCAGCCATACTGCTCATTATGGCATTACTACAGACTTCTGTGGGCGCTGCCAGTCACGGCTGGTTGCACTCTTACATGTTGCGGTTCCAACATAGTCAAAAAGTCTTGAGGTTCAGGATTCCTCTGGCTTTGTCCGAGGGTTAACTTTGTAGAACAGAGTGAGAGAGTAACAGGTACAGAAGGATTTTATGACAGAACAAACTGAACAAGGGCAAGACTCAAAGGAATCTTAGTTCAACTGTCTGTGTCAATGAGGTTTTTTTTTTTCTTCTTTCCACTCTTGGGAGGATCTACAGAAACTTGTCAATCAGTCCTGACAAAGGAAAGTGTCTTGTCTAGGGGATCATTCCTTTGGGGTTTCTTCTAGAGTTCTGCAAATTAACCTAAATGATTGTGAGATGCACCACTGGGACAGGTCAGTCTTGCATACTGATTATTTTAGAGAGGAAAAAAAAAAGAGTCTGATTTACTGATTTATTTAAAGAGGTAATAATTAAAGCTCCCTTCAGAGGGCTACACTTGTGCTGAGAGCTGCAGAGTCAGATACTCTAGACGAGGCAGTAGAAGACTTGTCAACGCTGAAAGGAAAAAATAAAACGGGACAGAATGCCAGAAGTGTCATAAGGGTAATGTGGAGCCCTTGGGAATGGGGGTGGGGATGGTCTGGTGGCTTTCTCCGAAGACACCTTCCTCGAGGTTGCCCAGCTAAGGAATTTGTTTTCCACTGGTGTGTTTACTAGAAAGGTTGGCTCAGCTGACAACTGTACAAAAAAAAAGGGAGAAAGAGAGTGATTATGTATGTATGTATATAGAGAAGTGACATTCGTTACTAAGGCACTGACACAATTCAAAACATAGAGATAAGAACTTCTGTTGTCTCAGTATCAGTCCCAATCTATCAGCTTACACAACAAAAGTGTATCTGTACAAAGAGACACTGTTCCATCTGTCCTCATGCCTTTCACACCCATTGTAGACTCTTCCTGGTGCATTCCATTTGAGTTTAAGCTTCCTCCTTTTCTTGACGTGTGTGCTACTTTTAGTCATTATAGCTCATTTTAAAAAAGCTGTTCCTTTCATCTTTTGTTATAGGTGTCTCTGATAAGATGATTCAATCTCACCTTCCCCAACACGTGAAAAGAAGCTGAACAAATGTGTTACTTTCACAGCTAAACATGAGACTGAGTTTATAAGCACTTCACTACTAAGAGTCTTCTGATATTAGGAAGAAAGAACGACAAACTGAAACATGTGAATGCGAGCGAGTGTGTAAGGAACAGCAAGGAGGTAAAGTCTGTTTTTGAGAGCTGACACCTTCTTGCCGGTTTGTCAATTGGTTGGTCGATATGCTCTTGTTAGACCAACAAGAAAGACCAATGTTACTTTCATAAAGAGAAAAGTGTTCATTTAAGCTGATACATCACATAACAAGACACAAGTTATAAAAGAGAATTCTACATAACAAAATAATTAAATAGTCATGTCATATCTCTGATATGTTTTTATAGCCTAATCGGTCATCAGAACCTGCGAGCGACAGAAGTCACGTTTCTGAATGCATACACGTACCGTTCTTCTTCAGATTGTAGTTTCATTCAATCGCTGACTATATCATGAACATCATCAACACATTAACTCACTCACTGTAAATTCTCTGAACGATGACCTGCTCTATTCCCACATGGGCACAGTCAGACATTATATGGACTTTGTACTTGGGAGCTGGAGCTTTTTAATGTCTGATCCAGCTGACCTGGACATTTGCATTCCCACACATAGCTCCTCCAGGTAGTCTAGAAAAGTTCAGGGTTGCAGCGCATGTGTGAGAGAGGCTTTTAGTTAATCTAGTAATCGAGTGCAGAATTGCAGTCTTTCATGATTTTCTTCGGTTGACTACAGCCCTACCGTTTTGAAGGACGACGGAGTGACTTGAATTTGGCTTGAATCTAGCTGGCCAGCATGAGCGTTTTTTTACTCTGTCCTGTGACCAGTCCAGCTGAGGCCTGAACAGAGGGGTCAGTTTGTGCAACAGCCAACAAAATCCAAGCTCACTCTTGCTGATTCTTACGAACAACAGACACACAAACATATGTGCACAAGCATGCAACAACATTTCGCCCCAAAAAAAAATCTTTCAATCAGAATGAAGGGCTCCATGTACCTTTAAGAAATCCACTGCAGTAGATGATAAAATCCAGCATGAGACTGCCATGCAGACTGATTGTGGAAATGAATACTTCTTTTGGGAATAAGTGAGCTCAGGTCCACACTTGCTCTTTTGCACACCATTAAACTGACCTACAGGGATGCTGCAAAAAAAAAAAAAAAAAAAAAAAGAAACCCTCTGGTTTCTGTCAATCCAACATCTTCTTTTCAGAAAATGAACTGTCTGTAACAGTGACATACAGTACAAAGAGCAGTCAACAGTCACTAATTCTCTGTCTGCTGTTCTCTGATCATGAGAGTCAGACTTACTCAGCAACATTGTCAGTGCTCAGACTTACATAACAAAGCGCCCATAAATTGTGCACATGCACGCATGCACACACACACACATACAGACACACACGCACAGACAGACAGAACAATCATTAACTGAAGCGGAGAGAGGAGGACACAGTGCACAGGCCAGGTTACAAGGCCTTGCTGCTTCTAATTCTGCAACTAGGTTATTGTGTCCTGCCATTTAATCAGTTCAGACGAAACAAACAAAATATTTATTATGTCTGGGCATTTTTATTTATCAACAGATTGGAACACGTGAGTCATAAGGGAAGTCAGCCAGCAGTTAATCCCACTGTAATATGAAACACACTGCGATTCCGATTTACTGCTGTGCATTTCTCCCTCCAGCTTTCTGGGTAAAATAGTTTCAGAGAACAACTGGAGAACATATTGCTCAACTCACTCGCTCTCCAAGGCAGACAAAAACTGCTCTCTGATAAACAGTCTCCCTGAGTCTACGTTTGGGCCTGCTTCATATCTCTCATTATTCATACAACTAACATGTACAGTAGCTGTTTCAGGTATACTTAAAGGTGGATTTTCTTCAGAGAAAAGAGCAAGTATTCTCTTTTTTTAGCGGAACAAACAAGCATTACAGCAAAGGCTGAATAGTTTGGTCCGAGCTGCCCCGAAGGAGAAGATATGTTGTTGTTGTTGAATATGACTCCATGACAGCTGAAACATTTTGCTGCTGTCTTGTATGACTGTAAAGTGATTTTCTTTTGGATTTGGATGTTGTTTTGGTTTCAAAACACAGGCACCTTAAGGCATCACTTTGGGCTCTGTGAATGTGTAAATTCAGAAAATCCATAGATACAAATGCAACTAATGGTAATTGATCCATCTGCAGATTAGTTTCTTTTATCAGCAGATTAATGTTCACCAGGGTTTCACATCCAAGGTGACATCTTCATCTGTCTTGTTTGAGTGACCAACAGTGCAAAAACAAGTGCAAGTTTACAATTATATACATTGATAAAAAAAAAAAAAACAGCAAATGCTCATGAGCGAGAAGCTGGAAAGACATTAGGCAAAAGTTGAAATGTGGCTTTAAAGGATTATTTGATATAGTTCTTTTGGCCAGTTAACTAATCGACTGACTTATTGTTGTTCTAATCAAGGAAATAAACAACAGATAATGGACTTGCAGCTTTACAACAAATTTAGATTGAGTGCAATGAATGATGACATCACTAGGGAAAGTGAAACCTGTGAACCAAACATACATCCTCATACACTCTATCTTAGTGTTGAGGGTGGTAAGACTTAACTCTTCTGTACAGTGCTTGGGGACGCCTTCAAGGACCCCTGGGAGATCCCTGCACCCGAGTTTTGGACCCACAGCTCAGGCCTGCAGTTCTTGAATATCATTCAACGTGAATCACACAATGACAGGACTGATTCACACTTTAAAAGTTAAACAGTTGAACGAGAGTTACAAACAAAACACGACTGTTTAACGAGCTTCACTGGTGTTTTTGGCGAGGAGCTCCGGAGTGACTCATCCTGAACTCTTCACCGAGCAAACAGGGGAACTGGCTGTACCACAACATGACCCAGAACTGAAGCCAGTCCTTACATAAACCCAGACAGAATCAGATTTCCGCGCCATCTCCTCAACAATAAACATCTCACACACAAAGGGCCGATTCCCCTGATCAGCGACGATCATCTTTTCTGCGCCTGTTTTCATCAAAATAATCCGGCATGAACCGCAAATATGAGAACACACAGGTGAAGCAGAACCGATCAAAACCATCTGTTTGGCTTGAGCTGAAAGTGAACTTAATGTGTTGATGACAACCAGCCGGAGACACAATGAATAACAAGTTAAACGGAAACAGAGCTGACAGCAAAATAGCCTCCTAATAATAGAGAGCAGCGTAACGGCTATTAGCATAAAGATGCTAATAAATCCGGATCGTAACATAATATTCACACAGCGTAGCCGCCTCCTCGTTCTCAAATACACACATTACAGGTCGTGTGAATCATAGCTGATAGCGTGAATGTGTAATAAAAGAAACTCACGTAGTCTAGTTCAATTCCTCCATCGAGGTCCGCCGAGCTGTGCGCCACATAGGAAGCAGAGGAGCGGGGAAGGGGGGGGGACAAGCTGTAACTCACCGTGACTAAGCATTGTGCCGGCCTACTCTCGCCTTCACAATAAAAGCCCGCCGCCACACTGCCGGACCCGCCTCCGTTAAAGACCAATGGCGTCGAAATACGTCCCGAGGGAGGAGGCTTTTATTTAGAAGGAACTCTCAGAATGAAGAAAAAGCAAGGTCGATTGTTGGCGACGTGCCAAAAACTGCAGCTTTAACGTCAATCAAACGTGTTGTAAGTAAGATAAATATCACCCTCAATGATAAATTTCTTACGTGTGTGACATTTTGTTTCCTTTATGATAAGTAAAATTGAATCTTATCAAAAGTAGGAAATTCTCATGAAAATCAAATTCAGCAAAAAAATAGATTTTTACATTGCAACAGGAAATTGCTATGATTAAAAGATTTTAATGAAACATAATGTGCACAAGGAACATGACTATATTGTGCATTGGCTAATTGTGCCATAACCCGAATTGCCTCCTCATTTTTATGTGTAACTCACCTTGCATATGAAGTTTAGTTTCCTTAAATAATCAGTGTTTGTCAATGGCTCCTGCAGGACAGCAGCTTGCAGGAACTATGTTTGCTCCCGGCAGGTGCTGACACAACACTTTTATTCCAGTTTATTCCCCCTGTTGGAAAATATGTAATTCAGGTCAGTACAGTAGACAACATCCTCCTATTCTGGCTAACAGCCTCGAGGTGGCACCAAAAGCCAACCGTGGCACTGCAGTCACAGAGAACTACCTGCTCAAAATACAGTGCATGTTGTCAAATTAGATTTAATCATTTGGGAACGAGCTGTCAGTGATTGTATACTAGAAAAATATTTAAGCTTTGTTTAGCCCCACAGCCAGGATTCACAGCTGATTAAGCCAAATATTTCATGCTGAGATTAAATCTTTGCTCCCTCAGGGTCACTGAAATGGATGACGAAGCATCAACAGTCATGAAACATCCTTGATATGATAGGATGTGACAAGCTTTGAATCAGCCTTCACCAATAATTCCCCGGCTGAGTGATGACTCTGCCCCTCACTCTGTGCACAGATCCTGCCAGAGGAATTAGGTGAGGTTAGCCTAGGGGCACTGAATGGGCACTCCTACACAAGCATCATTATGTCTGTCTGCTCCTCATGAATCTGATATTAAAGCTGCACTCACAGCCGGCGCCGGGATCAGTTTTGTGATTTCCTTGTATATACTTTAGCATTTTTTCTATTTCACTGCTTTTCTTCCAAAGCTCTGCTGGAGTAAGAAGCAGAACATCTGTAATACAAGCCTGTGGTTGGGACAGTCCTCGGTGATCATGACAGATGATTTATGACTTCTACCTGTTCTCTTTGTTGTATGATTTCAGCAGCAGGAAGGAAGCCAGGAAAGATTCCCTGACCTGTTGACCTCTGTCAGCAGGCACAGTGCTGGTGGATATAGGCAACATCTGGAGGAACACCTGCATATCATATTAAAGGTATCCCAATGCCATGTGGTACTTTTTACTGGCGATAAGTATGCCTTTGGGTCATTTAGGGTTAAATCAAAAGTGAAACTATACTATATAGTTTGTCAGGCTTCCTGTTTAATACCAAAGCTGAAAGAGGTCCAACAAGCAGTGGCAATACACCAGCACTTGTGGTTGCAAAATAATGATCAGACCAAGACTTCACTCCAAATTTGTCAGTCTTGGGATCTTGGCCTTAACAATAATCACACTACAAAGCAGCACTTCTTCAATGTGTAAGCCAGAATGACAAATATAAGCCACACAAAATCTCTCTGGGGCTACGCCCCAGAGTTGAACTACAATGCCTTTTTCATCCCTGGGCAACATAGAAAAATACAGATGTACACAAACTTTAGAAGAATTAATAGCCTGTTGAGTTGTCCTGTTGCAGTAGGTACAGTTCCCAGGCAACAACATTAAAGCCAGATACATATGATCTTTTCCTGTTTCAGCCATGGCAGCAGGTCACAGTGAGACGATGGCCAGTCTTTGCCACAGGTTGACAGAATGAGGAAAAAGAAAAATGAAGTGTTCCGTGTTCAAATAAAAGATGCATTGTGCGGTTCTGAAGCCGTCCTGAGACATGCAGGCTTGTAGAAGAACGCTTTATGTAGGCCAATGTCATTACCAGATGTGAAAGAAGGGGGCTGACTTCCTGTGGCGCTTCTTTAAGAACTCACACTCACACAACTTCAGCTGCACAAAAAGAAATACACAAAGTCATGCTTTCTGTATATGAATGCACTGCTCCAGTGCACACACAGTGAAAATAAACCAAAAACTCTGTAGAATGATTTAAGAAAACATTTTATTTCTTTTATGAAAAGAAAGGTAAAGTTTGCTAGTCTTTTCTTGATACAAAATAGATATAATTTACAATACAGACGATATGAGAAGTCTTCAGAAATACAAAAAGTTCACTACATGAATTACAGTACAAAAAAGGCACACTACCGCATTCATCATAAAGGTCCAAAAGAATGCACCTAAAAACATCTGTATGAAAAAACTGATGTCAAACTCATTTCATAGTGAGAGAATATTCAGTATCTTGAACAAAAACAGAAAATATCCTGGTACTATGATGGACAGTGAAGAAAAGTACTGAAATAATTGCACTGATTCCGCATGATTTAGCTTACAAGTGCAGGCACATTCTTGTCTTTAAAAGTCCTGATGCAGCTGGATGATGATTACTTGTACAACTTTATTTTCTAGTTGAAATATTAATCTTCTAAGTAATAATTTATGGATTTATACTTATAAGTGATGCAATTACAGCTGATTTGAATTCAAAGTCAAACTGTTAGCAAGTCATAATGGATAAAAGCCTTTTGTGCTACATCTGCTTTATGATGACATTTTGTTGACTTTGTTCTTGTTGTCGTTTTCCTGCAGATGCCAGACTGACATTTTCAAAAAATTGGACCAACCCCTACAACTTTCCCATTTACATCAGATAGGTTAACCATCTGTCATTTCAAAACAGAGGGGGATTTTAATGTTGCGTCTCCCTCCCACAAGTATGCCACAGCATTCTTCACAGAGTGGTGTTTGTAAGAGCAGATAAATGTGAGTGCTACCTCTCTCTTTCCTGTTATGTCTGTCTCCTCGTAACTTGCCCTGTGTAGGGGTGCTCTACACTAGTTTATCTTAACAAATCTAGCACACCTCAAGGTTTTCGAACCAGCGAAATCTAGGTGTCTGCAGATCCAAAGATTGCACGCAGCAAATATCAGAAATGTCCATGCTGTGTTTAAGGCACTTCAACAAAAAAACTGCAAAAAGACAAAAACCCAACCACACTTGTCCACCGTTAACCTAAAAGGTCTGGGATAGAATGTTGCAAGATTTTCAGTCAAAAGAGTCTTTGGGTTTACAGAAGTCTTCCACCAGGCTTCAAACTACAGAACCACAGGAAAATTGAATCCAATTCTGCTCCATTCATTCATTGTGATATTTCAGTGCAAATACAATAAAGGAGACTCATCACCAGCATGTACTCATAAAAGTCTGCTTTTTCACATTTGAGAGGCCTCCTCGTAGCCATCTCACAATGAAGTTCCGTCATGTGGTTATGTTGCTGTAACTGCACCACGTCTTACTTGTCAAGGTGGGACATTTGTCTAAGCTGCGTTTCCTCCAAACACTTTCAGTAGCATTGAAATGCCTATTTCTATACTTACATGTACCTAAAGCCTAGATCTGTTTTGCATTTCCACTGCAGAACATGTTTTACAGACGAGACTTTTTTTGCTCTTCTGCAGCATTTAGCTGACAGACCCTAACCTGTACTCTACATTTACTGCCAGATTGGAAACTTACTGCTGCCCTTGTACTCCTCGAGTCTCTCTCACTTACTCAACCACACACTCGCTACGCACACATATTAAGCATTGAGTTAAGAAGAGCACAACAGAGGACATTGAATGTTTCATCTTAATTCTTCTTGGTATGTGGTGTTTATTACAACAAGGAGACAAGCTCTGTTTGAGAAAAGGCTGCAGCAGCAAGACAAAAGACTGCTGAAAAAAAAGTTGGGAAATCCCACATCAAAGTGCAGACAGGACAACTCTGGCTGCTCTGATTCTCTCTGACCAGTGTTCTGCAGTATTTTGGAACCTCAGCAGAGGGGAAACGAAAAAACAGAATTGGTGTGGTTCTATTGGTACCGTCTTCAACTATTGCCAATGGAAACACAAAAACCACCACCAATCTAATGTGTAATAAGCTGAACTGAACTGGACTGCTTGGTGGAAACGCAACTTAAATATGAGCCCTGTTGACTCCATAATATTTAATCCACCCTGTGTTTATGGCTGTGCTCCAAATGTGAGAATACCACAGATGCTTCCTCGCTATAGAAGATGTGCTACATGTCCTCTGTTCAGTGGGAAACCTATTCACACACTGACTCAGTCAGTATTAGTCCTTATGACTTGAAGAGTTTGGGGTAAAGAGCCTTAATAGGAGATGGGGTCGTGATGACGTTCCCAGAAGAAATGGTCGTCTCTGGTCCCCCCTCCAGCTTCTGTGATGCCACCTCAGTTTTACTGAAACTGCACTCCAGGAATGGCATCCCGATCTTCTTCACCTGGCCATCTCTGGTCATCAGACAAGGCCGACAGAGCAGCCTCAGAATAGCTCTCCTCATGTCCTTACTGGTGAGAGTGTAGATGATGGGGTTGAGAAGCGAGTTGACCATGGCTACTCCCAGGAAGTAATCAGCCTTGTAGAGAAGGTGACAACCACGGGTGGGGCAGAAAAAGTCAAGGAGGAGGAGGAGGAAGAGGGGCAGCCAACAGGCGATGAAGACGCCCAGCACGATGGTGACTGTCTTGAGGAGTGCGATATACTTCTGCGACTTCCTTGCCAAGCCCTTCCTCATGCTGCCTGACAGGCCCAGCCGCTGGCGCTGCGTGTTGGTGCGCACAATGCGAAAAACTCTGGCGTAAAGGACCACAATGGCCAGGAGCACTGCACTGAACACAGTCACACAGAAGAGGATGTAGCTCTTGGCATATAGCGGGAGGACTGTTGAACACTGGTCCAGTCTGTGGATGCAGTTCCATCCCAAAATTGGGAGGACCCCCAAAAACCCTGCCAGAGCCCAACTTGCACCAATCAGTGCCAACATTCGTCCCCGCTTTGCCCCATGGTATGGCCTCATAGTGACCATCGTAACATGGCGTTCAATTGCAATGGCCAGCAGACTAATAACAGAGGCAGCCAGAGTGATGAAGACCCCTCCCTCCCTGAGGAACCACAACAGTGGTGTCAGTTTCAGAGTGTTTGGCCCAGACATGATGATGTTGGCCATGTACGTAATCCCAGCCAGCAGATCGGACAGAGTCAGGTTTCCCAGCAGGTAATACATGGGCAGGTGGAACTTCTTGTTCCTCCAAATGGCAATGAGAACCACAGTGTTCTCCAGGACGATGAGGAGACACACCACCAGGAATGCAATGCCCTCAGGTTTGAGCCCCTCACGGTAGCGGTCTTTCTGCAGCTTGCCGGTGTAGTTGTAATGCTCCACAAGGACAGAAATGTCCTGGTACTCCCAGAAGAACTGCAAATAGCCTGGAGAGGAGGGAGTAGGGGAGGTGGGGAAGAAGGGTGTAGAGGGGGGACTCCCTGCATGAGCAGAACTTGAAGCCTCCATGCTTTATGTTGTTTTTCTTCTTTTTTGCCTGCAGTCAGTGGCTATAAAGTCATTTTTGTTATCATGCTTTTGGCAGCAGGAGCTATGAGGGATTTAGTACAAAAAAGACACACAAAGAAACGTCTGAGTCTCTTCAATAAATGGAGGGATTACATGAAGTTGATACAGTGTAATCCACCAGAATCCTTAGGTGTTTTCTTTTTGGCCAGAAGACGGTGCTCTTGAGCTCTGTTTGTCCTGGTTAGAGAGAAAGAAAGAGAGAAAAGCATGAAAAATGACGGAAAGAAAGGATGCAGAAGCACTGACAGCTGAAACTATAATTCACTTGAAAACATCACATTCTGAAATTAAATGAAGTGAACCTTGCATGCATTTCGAAAGACGTTTGGACTACTTTATGTTAAGCTGACATTTAAGACATTTAACCACAAATGAGTCAAAATTCATGAATCACAATTACGCCAAAAAGCAAAGCGTAGGCTGGTGGTCAGAATGTTATAACTGGAACTAAAAATGTCTTGACCTGAAAAATCACTCTAAAGGTTGGTAGGGAAGCTGAATGCACACTTTCCTGTAAAATCTGAATACAAACTGTGACGATACAAAACTTAAACTACAGTCATGGCCTCAAGACGTCCAATAAAACAGATGGGACTGAGTGATTATTGCAGAATTTGATACGAAAGGCCAAAGGGACGGATCATTTTAATGTCAAACAAACATTTAGTCTTTCCAGTTGTGTTTAAACTGTATGTCCATCATCCTGAGGTTGTTAGACAAGAACCATCACAACACGTGCACTTAATTTGACACACATGCCGCTGCTTTTCACAGTATAGATGAGGTGTTTCTGAACTGCACCACACATGCAAACACACTTAAACAGAACGTTCAAAGTTTATAGGCTTTGCAAATTGTAATCAGGAATACATCGAAGGTTGTGGTTCAGTTATTTTAGCGTATGCTCCTTATGTTGAAAACAATCAGGGGTGATTAGGTTTGCATTCCTTTGTGTCTTTGACTCTAAAGTGGGAATGTTTTTCTAGCTTCTTGAGTCATATGTTAACATTTAACTAATGGTCTGGAGACTTTAACCCATTCAATCTGTTTCCAAGACTTTGGGATGTAAACATAAATTGTCCCTCAATAGTACAGACATACGAATAAATGCGAATATACCCCAAAGATAAAAATAATAAGAATTAATAAGAATTAATTTTACATGATGAGATATGATTGAGAGAATATATATATATATGTTATTATCACAAGCATCTGCATTTGTGTTCAGTTAAAAAATACTGGCAAATAAAATCAAATGTCAGAATTTGATGAAGATTTTTTTGCGTGACTTTTCCACTACATATTGCATATAGTACAATCTCCTATAAAGTTTCATTACCAAGTTTCAGCAGCCTTTCTCTTCTCAAGCTTAAATGGTGTCATAAAGCAACAGATTCATTTCAACATTACAGTAAAATGTTCATATTAACACAAATAACCCTTAAGCTCTAAAGGGGATTATGTTTCTCCTCTTTTCTATCACGACACAGTCATATAAAAATTATCTAAATGAAATTTGCCAATAATAACACTATCTATCACATTTTTCATCAGAGGTGGGAATCACAACAAAAACAATTACCTTGAAATTGTTGCAGCGTTGCCCTTATCCCGCATTTCATCTGCTTTTCAGTGAGGAGAATCCAAGCAAGAGCACCAAGTGACTCACAGTCCAACTGACAAGGCAGAGGGAGTGAATGAAGACCTCAGTTGAAACATGCAAGCACTCAAAAAAGGGGGTTGGTCTTAACCCAAACTCTCTCTCTCCCCCTCACATTCTCTCTCTTCCCCTCACATTCTCTCTCTCTCATACACACACACACACACACACACACACACACACACACACACACATACATTAACACAGACATTTGTGTGCATCCTCCTGAACTAAACGTTCTTCAAATCTGCTCTTGAAGGCTGACAGATGAGGAGGAGCTGGAGCGATCATTACATGAGATTCTCATTGATGCCCGTCAGTGTTATCAGCTGCTCAGATTACAGTCACAACAGCTGTGAGACTTCTTAACATTTCAAAGTTCACACTGTGTCATCCATCGACATGCTAACACAAATTGGTGATAAGAGCTTCCTGATAGCATCATGAGGACACGACTCTTCTGTGTATCATGACAACATGATGACAGAGGAATGTTTTTTATTCCAAAATTAAGGTAGATGTCATATGTATGTAAGATGTACAGAGTAATGCTACAAATGTACAGATGCTGGCATCGTCATCATTAACAGGAAACATCTGCAAGATTACAAAAAAAGGTGTCAACATCAATATCAATAGTAAATTAGGAGAATGTGCCAATAACATTATGTGCTGCTGTGTTTTAAATAAACACCACCTTCCTGCTTTCCTAAGAAATAAAAGGGTAGCATTTTGCTGGAAGAACCAGTTTTGAAAGACACAGCTCAGTAACAATTCTCTAAACTTCCTGAGCCAATTGAAATATAGACGCTAAGCTTTTGTGTATCTAACAATTCAGATTTATTACTCCCACAATTATCTACTGTATTGTAAAACCCCTACTTTTGCAGCCAAGGAAGTGAAGTGATTCACATGGTTTATGTTGTAACGATGGCATCCCAATTCCCAGAGCCTGTCGGTGAGATTGCAGCATGCTTTGACACGCTCCAGCGGCTTACCTGCGAAGCCTCCCCTGCAGGGCCTGCAGAGGGTTTATCAGGATGAAGTAAAGCAGGCCATGAGGTGAGAGAAATGTTCTACGAGCCTCAAATTAAACTTTTATTGGTTTGTTACATGTATGCACGTATCACACATGTTGCCCTGATACTTCATATTGCACATACAGAAACCCATTATGCCCTGAACACATCTGAAAGATGGCTGTGACTTTGCATTTACTGTTCAAGCAAATTTTTCTACCCATCATTTGACAGTTGGAAATCCTGCTCTTTATCCGGCTGCTCCTCTGATACATTACACTACGGTGTTTGACATTCAAACTGAGGTTTCCTTCCTAAACCTGTTTGCTGTGGGATTACCTGGTTAAGCTGAAGAGTCCTCTGGCTCCAGTGTGTATGTCTGTGTCTGAGTGTGGGCAGTACACAAGTTTCTTTGTTACTGTCTTTGGTTTTTTGTTTATGTATTTCTTTCTTTTTATCTTTTATTTTTTCCTTCTTTGTTCCTTTTTTTCCCCCTTCTGTCATCACACCTCCTCTATACTTTTACTCTGACTCTCTGTCTCACATGGTCTTTATCAAAATATTGTGTTCATGTCTGACAGGGTCAAGTGCTCCTGAAATGTAACTGCTGACATACTGACATACATCAGCGCATCAACAGATCAAACAGCCGCAACGCCCTGAGCCAATTTGTTAAAAACGTGCTCGGGGCTTTGTACTAAAAGTAGAATCAACCCGAGACGTTGGCTGAAATATAAACACAAACTTCTGCCATCACAAAGGACCACTACGTCCTATTTGCGTCACTTAGAAGGTTGTTGTGTTATTTACTGTACTGTATCCAGTAATTATTTTTCCTGCACACACATGAATGCAAACAGTAGGCTTATGCATGTGTGTGCATGCACGTGCACGTGTTTGTGAAGCTAGTGAAGGACTTGAAGTTGGTGCATGAAATTTCCACTACTCTTTGAATCTATGTGTGTTTGTTGTACGCGTGTGTGTGCGTGGGTGTATAAATGTTACATGTTTCACTCACACTCCCTGCTGTCTGCATCGCTGTGAGTAGGAGGGGAGCGCTATCAGGAGGTCATTAAAGAGTAATATCCTGTCGGGGCGCATGCAGAAGTCTCACATCAAAGCCTTGGCCGAGAAACAGGGGTCTGATACTGAGGATGAGTGCTGCACCAGACGCACAGGAAGGAAACCTGCCCCCTTCATCTCTTCTTCTTGATCATCCCTGTGTTACACAGTCTGTTTTCATGTTACTGTTTTGTCTCTCTATCACACTGTAATTTTCATCATATCTTTTTTAGGCTCCACTTTCGGCACAGGAATCACACTCCACGTGGATTTCCCTCTCTGTTGTTTTTAACGTATGTTCTTGGGCCACACACACCGCTGGAATGCTGACTGCCTTTCAGCTGAGCCAGCTCCTCTTGGGTTTGGATGTACTGTTGACCTTGATGGACCAGTTATGTGACCAACAGGACATGTTTGTGGTGCATGAGGGGTTTATTTTTGTGGTCGACCCACAGCTGCCCTGTTGATTTGATTTTACCCCGGGAGAGATGTTATGGTGGTTTCTCAAAGCCGGCAGCGCTGGCAGTTCCAGCGTTAATATTTTTCCGGCCTTGATATTTCTCAGCCTGTGTGGAGCGACACGGTTGTCAAAAGTAGAGTCTGAAACTCAGGACCACCTAGAGTTTGAGAATTGGAAGCGTAACTCTCAGGGCATAATATATATTGTAGAATACTGAAGGTGAATTTTGGCCTGCGCTTGAACTGGACCCGCACCTCCTCCCAGCGCAATAAAACTTTAAAATATCCCAGACGTTCGTTCACAGTTTCAGCTTGGCTTGTCAGACATTTACAAGAGTTGAGTTTGATTACCTGAGAGGCAAAGATATGAGCATGACACACTGAGCTTTAACACACCATCTAAATAGTCTTTCCTCTCCCGTCTTCTTCCTCATCACCTAAACACTTCAGACTGAGGTGTCTCTCTAAGGCTATCACACCACTGCTCCTCCTGCAGTCTATCACCACTCAGTCCTCAGGCCCCATCTGCTGATATGTGAGTCCTCAAAATCAGACTAGCCAGGCCAGCTCTGCGACGATAAGAAGACATTCCTCAGTGCTTGAAACAGTTTCTCGCTTTTGTCCTCCTTTTCTGTCACACACATATGCACAGCAGGGACAGTCCCTCTCCTCTTTAACTGTATCCTCCGCTCTCTACATTTCCATATAGCCTCACTGAAGCATGATGTTTACTTTCCAGTGTCCAATCATTCGATGGGCTCGGTGGGGGGGGTTGCATTGCATGACCTAAGACAGTACGACCCACTCATCAGAGCATTGTTTGTTTGGATTTTCCAGCCGACTTGCCGTGGTTTTCGGGCCACTCCAGGGCGATTTACGAGGATCTGTGTTCTTTTGAAGTGCTCGCAGGGCACGGTGGCTTCAGAAGGAGGGATGAGTTGAGGAATGAGTTCAGAGGAAAAGTCGAGGGAGGAAGGGGGTTGTGGGAAAGGGGTACAGGCGGTCTGGTGTTTTTCTGACGACAGTCGAGCGGTTGCTGGAAGCTGCAGCGAGGAGCAATGAGTCATCACAATTAAGCTCCTTTCTCGCAGGAAATGACCCCCTATTGCTCCAATTACAGTGATAACAGCAGATAACACCTCGGACAAAGAAATACCAATGGTCAGTGTGTGTGTTTGTGCATGTACCTGACTGTGCGTGTTCTGCATTTACATCTGTGTGCTTTTTCACAATATGCCGACAGCAGACATCCAAACCTGTCTGCAGTTTTCATCCAGGGGTTTCCATCCTCTGCTGCAGGGGTGGTTCAGGTCACTGAGCACTGCATTGGTGATCTCGTCTGTTTCTCTTGGCTTGGCTGTATCTCAGTGCTGAAGCTTTGTTGGGCGAGTGTGGCTTGATGTGTTCACTCCAGCACTGGCAGACTACAAGCCTAATGAGATCCAGATTTGAGATCTTTCTTGGTTTACAGTGTGATACTGACACCCTTCTCAGCTCCACGAGGCTGTAACCGTCGCACACAACCCTCAGGATGATGTGATCATTCCTCTGATGCCAGAATTAACACACAACGTCAATCGAGGCTTCGTCCCCGAGGGCCTCTGTGCGTGCATCTGAGTGTTAGTCAGTTAGAGAATTTGCATACGCTCACACTTTCTCACATGTATACACACATCTCTCTCCACATGAAAGGACTAACTAACTTTGATGTCACTGCTCCGCTTTTGACAAAATCTTCATCACTACCTCTTTAACTTTCCACCAGAACATAAAGTACTGATAAATTTAACCCTAAAAAAATGTTTATCTCCACGTAAAATCCTGATGAATTAGCATTTTTCTGGGGTTTGTCCATTTTCCCTAACATGTGCAGGTATGGTCCATCAGTCATGGAAGATTTGTCCTCACAGTATATGAAAAAGTGAATGTGAAAATGTTGTACAAAAGTTAAACAAATGGATTCTTAAAACTAAACTATGTGAAACTCTGAACCTTTACATGTGAATAAATGTAATCAAAATGTATTATGTTAAAGCTGCACTAATCAACATTTTTGTGTTGAGAATGGGAAAAATTATGTTGTCACATCAAAGGTTAATGACCCACTGATAACTATCATCCTTTTCCCTAGCGCTTCAGTGTCTTTCAGCACCTTGTTTTGGTTTTATGGTATGCACCTTTACTGTTTTGGTTCGGCCTCACTGCTCTCATTCATCTCGTTTTCAGTGACGAAGCTCTAAAAAAACCAACTGCAGCAGCAAACAGCAGGCAAAGTTAACCACTAGCTTGTGAACACAGTGGTGATTGAGACCAAAGCAGAGGCAAAAGGAGTGAAAATTGAACTTGCATTCATCTTAAATTTATGATGTGATTCTTCACATTTCTTCACATTATATCATAATTGCAGTGGCATTATCTCGTAGACATACTTTTACAAACACACCCCCATTGCAGACACACACAAACACACACACGTTCTGCCTTCATGGACCTCTCTAGAGACATGATGGTAATCAGAGGAGATGGGCGGACAAAGACATTACAACCGCACGGCAGCCATACTGATCCCCGTGGGACGCTCACTCCGGGATTTTGTTGCTTGAACGATTCCTGCTCTGTTTCTTTTTGGCCCCTTGAAATTCCATCTTTCTCTCTGTTCTTGGAAGGGAAAAAAGAGCAGGAGAAGCACAAACCAGTAAGAATGTAAATTAATGCCAGATCTCCAAGTTTTGGCCCCTTTCTATATCCTGGAATAATTTGTAAAAACCATGCAGCCAAGATGTTGATAAGGTGAGATTGAGGAAAAGGGCACGAGACAAGCTCAGGCCTGAAAGGTTTTTTTTTTTTTTTTTTTTTGGGTTCTGCTTTTCGTTTCTGTTCGTTCTTGTTTTTGGTCTTTTTTTTCTCATTTTCCATTTTGGACCTCTAGTCACTTTCTTTCTAAGCAACTGTTTTATGCTGTCTTATCTTCACTGTCTTATAAGTAAGGGTCCTATGCGTGTAGTGAGAAGGTGTTTTATAAAGAGAGACTCTGCCGAAATGGGCTCAGTCAACCAGACGGTAGGGTTAGCGTGACTGGAAGTGATTTGAAATGAAGTCTGCCTTCCCCCTGTTTTATTCCTTACAGTGTTTATTCTTAAGAAGCATACCACTCAAGAAATTGCTAACCTCAGCTGAACAACTAGCCCCTCACATCTCCTTCGAACCAAACCCAGTGACGACATTAACGGTTCAAAGAATCTTTCCTTTTAGTGGTTCAGTCAGCTCCATGTTGTCATGAATGCAAATGAAAGGTTAACTGGTGCCAGGTCGAGCAGACGGCGATCATTTAAAGAAATAGTTTGACTCTTTGAGTACGGAGCTAGAAATAGAACATGATCATGCTTAGCATCCTTTTTGAAGGACAATTTGTCTTTATTACATTTGGATTAAATGAGATGCAGTATGTCAGTTAGTGAGCTTTAGAGGTGTTAGTACCGTAGGTGCATTTTTGAGCTTTGGACAAAGCCAGGCCAGCTGCCCATTTCTCCTGACTCTTGCTCTGTTAGTGCAAAACAGCTGTATTGATCGACTCATCAAAGAGAACATTTCCCAAAATGTCAAACCATTCCTTTAAAAGACAAACAGTTAAAACAGTTCTTTTGGAGTCTCACTAGCTCAAACTGAAAAAAAATTTTTTTGGCCTTTTAGAATAGGAAGCGAAGCGATTTGTTGACTGGATTTGTGTAACAGTGTGATTCCCTGTTCAGTCTTGTTAACACAATCCTGTTCCTGTTTAGCACATCTTGTAAAGTATAAATCTTTGACTGCACTCACACAAAAACTTAAGTCAAAGCATTACTGCATCACACACTTGCCAGAGCCAAAGCTGCAGGATGGAGCAACAAACTAAACATGTGTCCCAGATCTGAGCTGTGTTGTGAACGCATTTGGCGCTCTGCCATCTGATATATGTTCTTATCCATAAATCATGTCGGCTGCTCTCCCGTTCAAGCCGGTTTCTTCAGTTATACAATTAGATGTTTTATCAGAGCAGAAGCACATATCTCAGCCTCTTGCTGTGCCTCTAATCTGTCACATCTCACGCTGCTGCCTTGCCAACAAACGTCTGAGGTGACAACAGATGAAGATAAATGGTGAGGGTACAATAAAAATCCTCATTCAAAAAAGTCATAATGCTTTTTCCATATTGACTTTTAGATTATAAAATCTTGTACTGCGTCGTGTGTAAAGCTCCCTGTATGATCTCTGATAGCCTATTTTGTTTTGAAGGCCACTCTGGATCTTTCAGTAAGCCCATTAGTGGAAGTCAACGCTCTGATGTCATTCAAGCTCTGCAACCAATTACGTGCGGTTCAGAGAAATTCAAATGCAGAAACTTAATGTCTTCCTCGGTTTCTGAGTCTCGGCGTCTATGTGTCAGTCATCCAGTCTCTTTACCCCCCTAACCCTAACCTTCCCACCACCACCACCCCTACCACCTCCACTCCTCCAGAAACCACATTTCCAAGCAGCTTGTTCCATAGCAAGCAATTAGATGTCAGGTCACAAGCGCACCAGCAGCTGGGTCCTGTTTCAGTGTGCCGTGGTGCAAGTTCAGGGCAGGTTCTAGTAAACGAGGTATCACGAGCACATCAGCAAACTGTACAGATACAAACCATCTGGCCCCTTCAGCTAATTTGCTCCATGGTGAAAAGTGTAAGCAAAATGAAAGGAATTTTAATTTTATTTGAAAAGTGTTCTAAATGTGAAATGCAGGGTTTCCCCCATTCCAACTTGAGCGATTGCAGCAGAATAATCACATCAGCCTTCACACTCACATGTATAGGCATGTACACACACAGTCACTCACACACCCACTGGGGAGTGGGTTAAATTCTTCCGAAGCCATGTTTGGCTCCTCAGTTTTCAGGCAACCCCTCTCTTTGCCCTCACGGTTTAGTGGATCAGAAATAGATGCAGCTGACAGCCAGAGGGGACAGAAGAAATCTCCAGAGTCACAAAGTTCCCAGTCAAACATCCTCCTGTTGAAAATCACTCACTTTCTTTCTCATGTTTTCAACCGTGTCCCGACGACGCCCGGCTTCTGATTACGCAGTTTTTGATTGCGACCCAGAATCGCTTGAGGAATCAAGTTGGGAGTTTATGTCCAGACACATCCAAATCGTGCTGTTATGTTTGTCAGCGATGTGTAGTTGCAATCAAAGTTGTCGACTCAACTCAGCACAGGGGTTTCAAATTAATCGTGGGGCTCACTTGTCTTAACTGAATATCCTCGACCTAAGGGGATTTCTTGTCAGTCCCACAAACCCTTTGGCAGGTCCGTTGTAAGCTTTGCTCAAACCCACAGAACTTGTAAATTGGAGTCAAGATGCCAAAGTTTCCAAAGAAATCAAATAGGCCAGGATCAGTTACAGGGGGGATGTGTATAAAATGTTTCCATTCTGTGTAAGAGTATTGCAAAATAATTGTAATTAACCTTCACTGATGAGATGGAACAAGCAGATAAAGTATGCACTATCATTAAACTGAAATCAGCTTAATCTCATTCTGAAACTAGTTCAGGTGAATTTTTTTTAGAGCATAATATAGTTAATGTTATGTCTGCATAGTTGTGTGTCAGTACCAGTGAGCACTGTGGGACTTCAGAGATCAGCAGGTCACTGAGCGTTTCAGCTTCCATGTCTTATTTTGGTGTTTTGTTTGGGTGCTTTTCGGGAGGGAGGGCATTTTACTTTTCCCAGTGACTGATGGGCCTTGTTGTTTACGGAAGCACAATTATATGAGCGACTGGGCAGCATACTGGTTCCAGACGAGTCCCTATGGGCCCCCTAATGGCTAAGCTATAACTGTTGAGGCTTGGTGAAAGGGCAGCTAGCGTCTCTGCTAGCTGCTATAAACCATTTTACTGTTCACTAACAGTGTAGACACTGTGCCGGGCCTCTGTTTGCAAGCTCTTCCACGTTAATGTTAGGATTGAGTGGGACTGATAGAGGCAGGGTTTTTTTTGGAGAAGCTAAAAAACGAGCCGATGGCGATGGATTTCACAAGCTTCCTGATTTGCCTCTGACATTCCCACTGGGACTTGTCATCTGGGACCCCCCCCCCCTTAAAGGTAGGATGCCAGAAGCAATTAAGAGTGATAGAGGAGTTTAAGAAGGAAGAGGGACGACCAGGCAGGAAAAAATAAAAAGAAAGTCACTTTGAAGGAGAGAGGAAGGGAAAGCTGGACAGAGATAAAAAAAAAAAGGACGACACCAAAAAGGATGACGATATACAGATTTCGACATTAGCCAGCTGAGCATTACTTTTCTCCTGTCTCGCACATAAAACAGCTTTAATGAAAACATGGAAAAGAGTTGTGAGTGTCTCTCAGTGAATAGCCAGGAATATGCCAGTGCCCGAAGAGAAATGGCACTCTTATTTCAGGCTTGTTTAGACTAGAGAGCAAAAGATCCTCCATAATTCCTTACGCTGTCATCCAGTGTCTTTTCCTACTATAACTTAAAGCTTTCTTCCTCTATGATCATCCTTTCTGCTGCTTTTAACTCCCCATCCAGGGCTCCAAAGTGAAATGTCTACTATTGCACATCTGTGCTTATGTTTGGACAGGAAAACACAAAATCCCTTGCAACACTGAGGTGACGGAAACCGACATGCTGCATCAGCTTTGGTGCTTCTTTAAGCATAGTATTTAACTACCTCAGAAAAGGCACACAGTGTACAGAACAGCTACTTACATTAAGCCCATGGGTTTGGTATTTGATTATAAATCAGGTGGTTCTAGACTGTATTTACATGTTCTGTATGTATGACTGCCAGCTGAAAGGGACATTGAGACAGAAGGTTTAGAAGAGGAGGATGGAAATGGACCGGTGATGAGATGCAGTACTATGGTAGCATTCAGGATGCATATGTGAACTCAGCTGGACATGCTGGAGGGATATTTCCCCACCAGGGAGGAGTCGGGGGGTTGTTTGTTTTTGGTACCATTCTGCACTTCCGTTCTCACCCCCTCCTCCCTCCACTTTCTCTATCTCTCCCTGCTTATTTCACCCTTCAGGCAGGTCTTGACTTTTCTTTCCTTTGCCTGAAACCAATGATCATTTTTTTGGAGTCAGCATGCCCAACACTATCTTTTGAGGATCTCACTATGCTTCAGACATTCACACCCCCACACACACATTTTTCTGACAACAACCCATTTGACACAGTGTTTGGGCAGGTGTGCAGAGGTGAGAAAGTATTCAGGATCATACAAATACTTCTGTCACTTTCCATGAGTACAACATTGTGCATGCCTTGCAGAATTGTTGTTCAAAAGTGCGTGATTAATGCATCTCACCCTTTGTGTATGTGTGAATAAAGATATAGCTTATCTTTTCTCTGACACCAGTCCTTTCACCCTTCTTTTGAGTGTGGCTGTTTGTAACAGCTATAAAAACTTTTGCATTCTGACATTGTCATGCACCACTTTATACAAACCTCTTGTGGACAGTAACAGAGTCGAGTGGTCAGCATTCATCATACATACATACAAACACACATACGTTCAAACATGGCGTCAACAAGAGAATCATCAAATTATGTGCTCTTCATAGATGTCTCTGATGAGTACTGTCTTGCTCTATAACCTACATTGTGGTCCAGAACCTCTTTCCATTCTTTTGTTAAATGTCTTTTACAGGGATTTAGAAGGTGGGCAGTGTTGCCATCAGCGGGGATAGCAACTGGAAAATGAGTCAAAGTCTATTCAAAACAGATGCATGCAGTCATGAACTGAAGCCTAATGCCGTCACATGAAAGGACATACAGTGATAGCCTGATTATTCGGACCCAGTCATTTTGAAAAAGGGGGAAAAAAGATTATAGGACCTCACTTTCCCATGATTAGTACTTCTCAGTCCAGCTTAGTGCAAAATTATGTTGGTTGGTAATATTTGGATGAGTCTTACGGAAACAGAATACAGATGGTCACCAAATCTCCCTCCAGGCTATCGCCCAAGACAGCTGACAATTTAATGCCGACAACTCTATTTGGGTATCTGCTCTGTTATACAGAACAAAACAGGCGCATAACAACTGTCTGTCTGAGCTCAAATGCTGCAGAAATTGACTGTGAGATGTTCAAACATAGGCTGAAAACGCATTCATTTACAGGTTGCCCTGTCGTTGCACACATGCGTTGCCTTCAGAACATGGAGGAATGATTCAGTGAACAAAGCTGATTACATCTCCATGTTTGCACATTTTCTGAACTGGGGCTACTTGTTTATTTTGGTTCTCATTCTTGCACTCCCTAATTGCAGATGTTATTATCCAATGGCTCTTAAATGGTTTATAAAGACACTCACTTAACCATGAGTGACCTTAAAAGTCTCTACAGGAAATTGAAGGGTGAGAGGGGTTTCTGTGATAGCTGTGGCCCACTTAAGGGGCAAGTGTATTTGTGTATAGGTGTGATTTTCTGTATGTGTGTGTGGCTGTAATGCTGCCTCTGGCCAGAGAGACAGGTAGAGTCATGGTCTCCGAGAAAAAAAAAAAAACACAAAATGTTCTCAGGAAACAAAGTTCAGCAACAGTATCTTTCAACCGTGACCAACTTTGACCTTCGGCTCTTAATGGTGATTCCTGAGAGCTTGTTTTCATTCTTTACATTTACCTCATTCCCTCCTGAGCGCCCCACCCGCTCCTGTTAAACCCTTCATCCAGGTCTCAGGCCTCAGCGTCAGACTTTTTTGTTTTTAGATGTGAGCACTTGTTTTCCTTTGCGACCCTCTGCTTTGGCTCTTAGGGGCAGCATTAACATCAATTTACACAATTGAACGGGAATGCGTGAAGAGTTAGCACGTTGCTGCTCTCCAGCCAAATATGTAATTGAGCTAAAAGCAGCTGTTCGAGCCGGATCTTATAACACATTCACATGTTCCATTAGGAGCCGCTCTCGTGAGCCAGCGGTGGAGTGACTGGCTCCAGATGTTCTCTGTGACACTGAAAAAAGCCTCGCAGGATACGACAGGATGAGGAGACGTGTTTTCTGTCACAGGAGAAGGATGAGAATCGTCCCTGGTGATTTTAAATACCCTAAAAAGGGGCTCTGTTTTTACCGGCTCTGAACCTATCGGCCTGCATTCAATCAGACAGCATTTCTGTGCCAAATCCTCCTGAGTAATCACGTCCTGTGAGCCGTCCAAACGATAACACCTTAATGATTCTATTATTATATTTTAGTTCTGGGAAACTGAGCACGGTGTGGTTATGATTGAGTCACATTTGTGGCGGAGGGATGTAAACAACTCTGGGTGGTGGTTCAAGAGCAGAGTTGATCAAAGGAGAGTCTTCTATCAGTGTGAAAGAAGCTCAAGTCGTATTGAATTGAATTGAATGGATGTTTGCCTGGTTGTCTTTGTGTGTGCTTGTCCCACAATGATTTCATCAAATGTAAAAATCTGGTTTTGCAGAGAGATTGGCCTCTGATTAGCACAATATAAACTACTGTTCCAGGCTCTACTGCTGGTGAACTTTGTCCAAATGAGACAGCTGTGTTCTCAAGGGAAAGCTATTATTGTCACTCTCCTTAGGCAGTTCATGTAGAATCAAGCTTTCAAACTTTTCTCATGACTCAGGATTTCTCTTATCCAACTAATAAACATTGCAAAGTCAAACATGAGCACAACTGCCATGGGTGACCAGAGGACATGTCCCCCCCCAAATATATGAAAGAGGGAAATTTGACCCACCCCCAAAATTGTCATACAGGTTCAAGCACATACAAGTTTAAGCTCATATTTTTCTGTGCTTAATTACACTCAGGTGGAGGCAGCAATCATTGTACTAAACACAGTGGTGCACCACAAAGGAAACAAAAGAAGGTATTCCATGTGCATGTGTGTGTATATGTGCACACACACCTTCCGGTGAAAAGAGACAGTGGAGGAAAAAGAGGCAATACACAAACAAAGTACCGCAAGACACAGGTCACTGCAAGTCCTCTGACCAAGACCTGTTGGGTATATTTGCCCCAGGTCTATAACAAAGAGCAGCTCAGGCCTACTTTTGTTTAATGTTTCCATTTTTACACTGGGTATGTAGTTTGTTTATGTTATATTGTACTGCTCTTTATGCATTTAATACAGTATATTCAATTCAGTGACTTACTTCTAATGGCAGTGTAAGTGCAGGAAGGAGTTTGTCCTTTATGTTTAATGCTTTAACATAGGGGTATGTGTGTTGGAGTGGGGGATGGGTGTGCACCACAACTGACTTTCATGCAAGAAACAGGAGTTTGTAAATTGTCAATGATAAGTTTGCCATTATCTTTCCCTCATCATAACCAAGTAATTTAGTTGCCTAACCTCAAAAAAACTTTAACCATGTACATTTATTTTTCATAACCTGAACCCATACAGTAGCTGTCACATGCAAATGTTGCAGAAAGATGAAATTTCTAAAAGTTGGCTTTGAACATATTTTGGGATTCCGCAGAATCAGCAAATAACAACATTGTGGTCTGGATCTGGAAAGGAGCACATCTAAATTGATAACGCAAATATGTTACAAGATATATTATGACTCGTTGTCTGTGTGTGTGTAATTGGCTTTTTGATGGTGTTAAGGACATTTTAGAGGTATTCTGTTTCCTGTGGGCCTTTAACCTGACTCTTAACCTGAGTCAACAGCACACCAAACAGACACGTTCATTTTTTGTCAGTATTTCACCTGCATTGTCTGTTTTGCCTCTTCATCAGTTTGGTGGCATTCGTCATGCTGGTTAGCTCAGCCTAAGGGTTGATGACAGCTCGTCAAAATAAGAGACAGGTGGTGAAACAGACATTTCGGTAACTGAGAGGGAGGAGAGCATTACTGTCAATCACAAGACTAGACAGACCATACCCATTCAAAGGAGCACATGCCCCATTAGATTTTCTAATATCTTTTTTTAATTTCATAGTTTATTTTATCACTATTATTTCTATAATATGTGGTTATGATTATTTTATATCATGAGTCACAGGTATTCTTTCAATTATGTTATAGGTTGTCCTCGAAAAGTCACACAGTCTGGCTCCCAATGTTATTGCTTTCATCCAAAAGTTGCAGGATTTAATTAGGTTCGCAACAGGTTTGCACACACGCAAGCACACATACACACACACACACACACACAGTGCTCTGTTACATCAGTAACAAGAAGATGTAGGCTAATTTTTAAAGGTATGTTGCTGAAGTGGTTAGTCGAGTGTCAATCCCTCTTTCAAACATGTGAAAATTAAATGTAATTAGTTAAACACACTTAATTGCATTAGAGAAATAGGCCTATAGGCACAGTTTGCTTTGCAAGATAGTTGGCAAGGACAAACTCGATTGAGTTGTTTAGCCCTCTGGCAGTAGCTTGTCATGACTTGTGATAGCACAACACCTTATTAAATATTGGTAAAGGAGAACTGTGTGAATCTTGTGGCAGTGAGCTGATATTTAAACAACAGTATCACAGGTTATATTTAGGAAAATGCTGAATTTCATTTAATATCTCCGGGTGAAGATAGAGAGGAAAATCTCGTCATTCTCCAGAAAAAAACAAACAAAAGAAGCCTTGTCCTCAGTGGGGAGGCTGATAGCGCAAGCAGGTTACCTTAGTTGATGGGCTATTTTTCCTTCATGCAAATGTATGTAAATTTGAGTGAAAGAATATGTATTTACGCTAGTGGTGATGAGGAGGAGGAGACACTGCTATGTGATGTTGGCACAGTCAGATCTGTACTCATGCTGCTTCCAATGCACCGTGTTTGCAAATACAGGTATTACCATGTTGGCAGGTTCCTTTCATCTCTTTATTATCTCTGTTCTCTAAATTAATTTGTGCTGTAGATATAGTGTTTTTATGTGGATTTAAGCCTCTTAAAATTCAGGGTGGGGCACACGAGCTGTAACTTAAAGAAAAGTGGCAGCAGTCTAGAGGATTGTGTAGCAGTGAGTGAATAAGTGAGTCTTTTTAATAAGCATAACAGCACAAATAAATAAATCTCTAAATATATATACAGTATTTACCCTTACATAAAGTGGAAAATTACTGAGCTACAAAAACTGATTTATTGAAGTTTTCTTTGAAAGAATTTTTATGTTTTCTTTTTTCTTTGGAAGGACCCAAAATGTCCCCTGCTCTAATTGTGCCCCGCCCAGAATTTTGGCTTCACATCCTTTGGATTTTAGTGGAAAACAATCCTGAGTCCTTTGCAAAGAAGTCAGTTCACAGGCTGTTATAGGCGACCGAGAAAGTTGGGGAACGTCTAATTTCTTTCATTTGCATTACATTTCATTCACGCAATACAAGTTTGAAAGTCAATGTTAATTTCCCTGAATGCCCTTACTGTAAAGTCTTTCACAAACTCAAAGGTTGCAAAAATGCTGCAATTGAAAGTCCAAAGCGACACTGGGACACTTTTCTACAGAATGCCAGTGTGGAGGTTTCTAGTGTGTCAGGCAATGTGGTTTTTATGAGCCCATCTTCTCATCTGTGCTTAGTTAACACTGGTTGTGTTCTCTTGCGGTATTGGTTTATGTGGCTCTGATCTCTGGAGCTAACTGCTCCCTAAGCAGTCGAGTCGTCTATAAATCTTAAATTTTAAGCAGATCTCGAACCTAGAGAAGAGTTGCACCACATCATAGCTTAAGTAGTAGGTAATTGGAAGAATTGGCGTCTGGGGAGTTTTTTAATGATGCAGTCATTGGGGTGACTTGTGTGTTTAACGATGCTAATGTGGCGCACATCTGCTTGCTCACAGGAAAAAAACACCCAATTTGATGAAGGATCGAACGCAGCGTGCTTCATGTAAACAAGAAGTGAAGCAAAGAAAAGTCATGCTCTCAGTGATCATCTTCATGTCATCGTCTCTCCAAGCGCCACCTTCTATCTGCTCAGACAAACACGCTGCAGCGGTTTCTCAGACATTGTGTGAACACCATCAGCTAACACATCTGGGACAGGAGGCAAGTTAGTGGCAAAAAACAAAACAAAACAAAAGGTTTTAGCTGCCCAGAGAGACTTTATATAAGCTCACACCCTGTAGTGTTACACTGACACAGAGCAGACAGCAACTGATTTAAACTGACGACAAGCCTCATTCCCAACATCAACTCCCTCAAAGTGCTTTTCTTTCACTCCCTGCAAGAGTAAGCACATTTTGAAGACCAAGTATGTGTGTGTGGGGAGTGACACCGCTCATTAATGACCTTTGACTGTGACTGGCATTAAACACGAGAATGACAGTATAATGGTGTCAGAAGATCCTCGGTTTACATTAACAGCACTCTAAGTAATCCGAATCTGTTTGGTCCTGCTTTAATGACAAGGAATTAATGTCAAGTGTATAACATGTTGGTTGACAGGCAGGTGACTACACACTCTTTAGGTGATGTCACATCCTCCGCTAATGAACCCTTCAGAGAGAGAGAGAGAGAGAGAGAGAGAGAGAGAGAGATTCCCTACATTCTTCCTGCAGAGTAAGTTACTGTTCCTGAGGCTATGGTCATGGTTAAATTAATGTTCTCACCACTAAGGCTTTGCTTGAAAACACTGTTATAAATCTTATTGATTTACAGCTGTTTTTAATGGCACAGACACCCACGATTTAAGTTTTTTTAATGAGGCCAATTTGAAAAGAGGTGTCTAATCACTGTGTTGATGGGAAGATAACAAAGTGAAATCTTTGACCTTAACAGTTATTATACACTCTTTTAGTGCGAAAGGCTGTTTACTGAAATGATACAATAAGCAAATCTCAACACAACACTAACATGCCAAAATATAATATATATTGAAAGAATCATTGGTTGCTGTAATAATTCCTCCTGTTCATACTTGTCCATACTGTGTCAGCAAATCCACTGTAAGTGATGAAAGTTTAGCTGAATGTAATATGAGGCTTCAACAGTTGGAGTTATCTACATCAATTCTGGTGAAATGTGTTTCCTTGTTCCTGCTCCTCCTTCCTGGTAGCTGCATGTTGGTTTGCTGCTGGGATGAAACACTGGAAAATGAGCCCACGCATGTCAGGCTGGGAGAGGCTTCAAGCTAAACTTGCGCTTATTCAAACTTTCTCATACTAGATTCAGCTGAACTTTAAGGTCCAGTCACACCAGAATTGAAAACTGCTCAATTTTGGAGTCAGGATTCGCTCCCAAATCTTTTTCATTGATTAACCTGGGTGTTGATATTAAACCATCTTGTCAGTGCCTTGAGAGAGCAAACAGAAGGAACTATGGCTTATTAGCTGTTGAGCACCATCCACTTTTATTTAACCCCCCTGTGAGTATATTCGATACGTCTCTTGAGTTATCTATGATTTAGATAACTTTATAACTGGATCTAAATCTAGAGACGTTATGACTATTGATTGCTGACTTGTGCTGGCATTTTCCCAGCTGGTTAGCGTGTTATCAGTTCGTTTGCAACCACAGAAGTTCACCCACCCTCCGAGTAGTCACTATGTCACCAAGCCTGCAGCACCACAACTTTGCTGTGCTGTCCTTTCTGGTGTGACTGGGCCATTAAAATACATTTTTACACAGAGCAAGGAATGTGGATTTCATCCCCCATCTTGTCTTACTGCCAATTTGGGAACCACAAGTTCAAATTGCTCTGAATGTGTGCGGTGGATAATTGACTGTTGCTGTGTGAAAAGAAAAAAAAAAAAAGCGAGTGACCAGTGAGCCAATTCATGTTGTCATCATGGATGCTAATGATCCAAGATGTAAAGCGAGCAAGTCCCACTCCTCTGTATAAACAAACTGCGTTGCTCAGTCCTCCTCCTAGACAACTGGAGCCGTTACAAGCCACCGCAGAAACCCAAGGCTCTCTCCTTATTAAAGATTGCCTTCATCCACTGCCGTTTTCATAAGCCCCTCTGCTCCCTCCCGCCTCCTCTCCATCCCTTCCTCGCTCACTCCTCCAATCTCATTCTTTGTGGGTTTGGGGTTGGCGAGTGCTAGGCGTCACAGAAATTGGGGCCCACTCTTTCTTTCTCCATCTCAATTTTTCTATTGCACTCCCCCCTCTTCTTCCTCTCTCCTTCCTTTCTCGGGACTGGGCGTTCACGCTTTTAAAGGGGGGGACCTTGCCAAAGCAGTCAGGGAGAAACAATGAGGGAAGGTTACTTTGAGGGAAAACACAGGAAGCCAAGATGTATGGACTCCAACTAGCCTGTGCCCGGGTAAGAGTGTGGTCTGTGGGTGGGGCCCGCCGTGTTTTCTACCCTGGAACGGAGTGATTTACCTCACACACACCCGCAACCCGCTGAACTGAACACACACACAAAAACATTCACACAGACGCCCGCCAGAAAAATACACACTGATAGTCTAAGTTCTCTATTTCCTTTTACTCTCCAACGAAATCTGAAAGCAGCTCGGCCTTAATGGTCCTAAAAATTCCTCCGTGTTTCCAAGTGTCTGCGTGTTTGAGTCCGACATGAGATAGATTTGCAGATAGTTTATGGAAACCTGAAGGGATGGATAAGGAGCAAGCATGCTTTTGAGGGTGGTGGACACACACACACACACACACACACACACACACACACACACAACATTTAACGACCAGTGTGGGAGGACAGATGGACCCCTGTGGATGTCGATGAAGGAGGTCTGAATGGGGCTTTGTTGATAACAGTGATGGATGGTGTTCTTATGGAGTCGTAGATGGTATCTGTTTTATACAGTCCTAAAGATGGGTCTGGGGGAAATGGGCAAAGCGCCACACTCCATTCATCAAGTGAGGTAGAGAAGAAAGGACAGGGAGAGAAGAGAGAAACAGATACTAGTGTTTGAACACAACTTGTTTATGGTGAGTCCTGCTCCTTACATGGGGCTTTCCACTGAAGGCCTTTCAACATAGCAACATGAAACACATGGTGGAAATGGGAGTTGGGAAGAGAACAAGAGTAATTATTGGCATGGTGGGAGTCATAGAGTCATGTGGGAGTAACAGTCTGCGTAACTGGCATATCCTCCCATTCTGCGGTTTCATGTGAATCATTAAGAAGAGTTTACAGAAGAATTTCACCTCCATTTCTCACACACTGACTTTTTTTCATTGTAGCTGTTGTACAAGCTCACAGAATGAACCTGCTGAAAGGACGCCCCGTGTTTTTCATCCGCCTGCTGCCTCTGCTTGCACGCCTGGCATTGTGGCTCCTCATCAAGCATGTCTGCATATTGCACACAGATGGCAACAGTGACCTCTCGGGTAGAGGCAACCCAAACCAAACGGCACAAACTCTTCATATTCTGTGAGGGGAAAAACTTACATCAGCAAAAAAAAAAAAAAAAAAGGCTTCATGAAAAATGCAGCTTTCAAAGAACATCTGCTTGTGTCTCTTCGTGCTATGCAAGATGGATTTGATGGACAGCCCTCCAACCACTGTGCCACTGACAATTGGCATTCCCAACACAGGATGGGTCAGGAGGGAATGCTTGAGGTGGCAAAGTGCCAACAAGCAATGATAATGATCCAAGACGCCATGCTGCAGGGCCAAAAGTCTCTGCTGCCACTAATTAGGATATAGATGAAACAAAATCACACCTAAAGTGAGCTTGGCTTGTATGGAACAAACAAGGCAAAAGTATAATTGAATACATCACAAAATCAGTTTTTAAAAAAAGTTAGCTAAATGCTATCATAGAAGGTTCCTGAAACAGAGCAACCCTTTCTCTGAGTGTGCATTTATGAAAGACTGTATGATGGAGGCATCTGACAACAAAGGTCAGTCCAAACAGTCAGTCTGTCACTCAGCATGTGGAATATAAAATATAACGAATCTACTGAATTGTCAAAAAGGGCAGCTGAACTCCCCCACTGAACAGGGTGAAAGCAGCGGTGCATATTCAATTCGATTCACTTCAATTCAATTCAATTCAATTCAGTTTGTATAGCGCCAAATCACAACAAAAGTTATCTCAAGGCACTTTACATACAGAGCAGGTCAAGAGACCCAACAACATATAGAGGCCCAACAGTTCCCATCATGAGCAAGCATTTGATGCGACAGTGGCAAGGAAAAACTTCCTTTTAACAGGCAGAAACCTCGGACAGAACCAGGCTCAGTGATGGGCAGCCATCTGCCGCGACGGGTTGGGTTGAGACAGAGATACAGAGAGAGAGGGACAGAAAGAGAGAGAGAAATGAGAGAAGAGAATGAGAGAGAGATATGACAAGCAGCGATACAATCCACAGGCGTGTCGATAGCGAACAACAGTATTGAACGGATATGAGACAAATGGCGAGATGGAGGCTCATTTACAAGTTTATGCTGCATTTAAGTGTATTGTTTTATGTAAGTAATCTTGTCTTTGTAACCTCAGAGTACACCAGACTGATGTAGTTTAACATAATTTAGCACTCTAATTCAATTTAATTGTCCAACGTGTGGCTCTTTGCTTAGTTTATCTAAGTCAGTATAGCCCTCTGGAAAAAAAAGTTGCCCATGTCTGGACTTAGAGGAACTCTAGTACTTTAGGCGAGTAAATGCCTCGAGGAAAGTGAAAGAGTAATTTGTAATGAATTCTTTCCATGTAGGGAATTTCCACACGCTGGTGTCTTACTATTAGACTTGTCCAAAACTGTATATCATTCACGTCAATGGAATGTGTAGCATATCCCCCTCCCCTTTCATCTACAGAGCCCCAATTATGAGAAATAAAACCCCCAACTATGTAGCAAGTCTAATTAAGAACCAGATTACTAAATGGATTTTGGTCAAATGACTATGCAACCATAGATCTGGCAGACACTCTCTGTGGTTAAACTTCCAGTAAAGACACAGTCATCATCCTCATTTTTTTCCATTTGTTGAATCCCGTCTCTTTGTTTGTCTGTGTTTAATAGATCCTCTATTAAAGCTATCTCTCTATGTATATTCATTGTAACTGTTTATTGTATTTGTTAATTTCTCTGTATTCTCAGCCGCTGATGTTTTTACATGTGATCTATAAATAAACTGACATGACTTGACTCGACCTGACTGCTTGTTTGCAGGTGTGTATGTGCAGATTTATTTCAGGCTCTATGAAGTAATGTGGCCAGGTGCTGCCTTCTAGACTTCTAGAGAAAGCATGAGGTAAGTGTTTCAGGATAATTAAAGGACCCCATGTATATGTATGTGTGTGTGTGGCAGGGGTTTGAATGCTCAATTCTCTGTCTGTCTACATCTGACGACCTGTTTAGATGTTTGCTGCGTGGGTGTGTATCATGTCTTGGAATGTGTATGACTAAACCTGCATTACAGTCTGCGCTGACTCGATGTTACAGTGATAGACACACACACCGTAGTGTCTGACACACCTGTTCACACCACGTCACCTCCTGAAGTGTCTGGTTTTGACCTACTCCTGTATGAGACAGTTGAATGTCTGTGTGGATCCTCTTTACCATAAAGGGATAAAGAGGTGATCAAAAAGCACAGATGGTTCAAAAATCCTCCTGGTTTCGAGTGTTTAGACTGTATGTATACATCATCGGTTTGGCAGCAAGTGCTTCTGTGTGCCTTTATGTGTGTGTCTGTGACTGTGTCAGCAGGAAACCCCAGAGTAATAACTCACACAGAACAGTGACAGGAGCTGCTGTGATGCCCAGTGCAGATACGCCAGTCTGGCCGAGGCCACACCGCTCACAGCTGCCCCTCTTCCAGGAAGAGCCACACCAGAACGTTCAACTGCCACCTGCCAATCCTTTATCATCACCTCCCTGTCCTGGTGTTTTATGTGTGTGCGTGTGTGTAGACACGCAGGGGAAACCATGGCCACTGGTAGGAAATAAAGGGAAGGAAAAGTGAAGGTTGAGATAATTGCATCATATGAAAGGTTGCAGAAAGTAAAAAAGTGTGTGTGTGTGTGTGTGTGTGTGTGTGTGTGTGTGTGTGTGTGTGTGTGTGTTATAATTTCCATAGTCAAAATCATCCAGACCATTCATCATTTCCTCAATAGAGCACATTCTTACCGATGTGACAACCGGTGTAATGTTCATTTACTTAGCAAATTATCATCTCAAATGAATGAAAGCTTTGGCTGTTCTTGGGATCATACTTCATGTAATACAATATTTTTTTTTACTGGACATGTCTGGTCTGAAAGCACAATGTAATGAGAGTTTAGTGCCAATTTGAACTAGATTACTTTTCCGGAGTTTGAGTTGACCCAGTTGGGCCTTTTCTCTTCGTCTCTTGCACGCTCTCCGATCCATCTCCTCATAAATCTGTCCCATCTTAATCCTCCTGCAGCCTGCTGCACAAAACCCCGAGATGTGAAAAGAATGAAGGCTTTGTTTAAGTTTGGTTAAGCGTTGCTTAAATCTTAAATCATCACAGTTCTCTTACAGCTTGGAGAGACTAATCTTCTCACATGCCTTCAACCGCACCATAGCTTTCGGTAAAAGCAGGAACATCAGAGAGAGACCTAGATTAAATCTGAAGAAGTCAAAATCCTCTGCAGCTCGTTCAAGCTCCGTTGAAACGGATCATTTCAAGACTGTAAAACAAACCGAGCAGGAGTTGTTTGTATGCAGAACCTCAAATGATTTCACATGTGTCGGGATTCTCCAAACCATTGCAAAAAAGATCAGTCACAGGAGGTGGCGCTTTTATTGTCTTCCTGTCAAGTTTTTTAGACTTTGAAGCACAGTATTTAAAATGAATTCACCACATTTAGACATCCCAGATGAAGAAAGTAATTAAGAACCAAAAATGACTTGTATACATTATGTGAATTAGGTGCCAAGCAACGCATATGACATGCGTGTGTGTAGGAATTTCCCTGCGTTGGGCTGTCAGAAATGATTTAACTTCACATTTCACATAACCTCTTAAAAGGTCGGTTTTGGTTCACCCAAATTACAAATCAGATTTCCTCCCTTAACCCTAGTGGTAAAGTTTTGGATTCGTTTGCGTTATGAGATCTGCCTTTGAGTTTTCTACCTTAATACTGATACAATGGAGATGTATGGAACTTAAGTTTGTGGTGTTTGCAGACTTAGTTCGAATTAAAAAAAAAATCATGAGCAATGTCTCTTTTCCAGACTTAGTGCCCTGTTATTTTGGAGAATTCACAAAAATCTGCATTTTTCATTAGGAAAATTGTAGTAACCTAAGTAGTTAAAATAAAAAAAACTGCTCATAGATTGAAGATTTATATCATGAGGAAAACAGACGGCAATTAATGTGTCAAGATGTGTTTATGTGTGTGTGTATTGGTTTTTACAGTGTCACATGTGGGTGCAGATTAAACTTCAAACCAGTTATTTGAGGACTGCATGTGTGTGTGTGTGTGTGTGTGTGTGTGTGTGTGTGTGTGTGTGCACCATTGTGAACAGCGATGTGTGTATCACAGACAAAGACGCATCCAAGACTGGCCGACACCGTGTCCTGCGTTGTCTCTTATCATCTCTGCTGTGCGACGATAAAGCCCCGGCTCCAGATAATAACAGCACCCAGGCAGGAGACAGAAACCCCAACACACACACACACACAAACCGCACACATCCAAAGACAAACATACCACATATGAGATCCACATACCACATCATACCCTAAGCTAAAGCAAAATAAACCATTTACTCCACTTCACTGTAATTAATGTGAAACTAATGGTTAGGAACAGATGTGGCACTTTCAAAAGCTCAAAATTCAGAAATGACCAGATGCAGATTTAATCAATAATACATGGTGGATTTTTTCTTTCTTGTTCCCTGCCTGAATTTGTAATGTATTCCTGATGATTGTGTTGCCTAATGAGGACAAAAAAACTTTAAAAATGCCACAAAATCTTCTTGGAAAACAAAGAACCTACAGTTTTATGCACATGCACTCTTGGCTGCTGTCAAGTTAAGCAACAGAAAAACAATATTTGAGCCCCCCCCCCGACATGAATGCTGTTGTGTTGTGCTGTTGTTTTGGTCATGAAGTGGATGAGTGATGGGGGTTCATATGAGAGACAAAAGTAGAAACTGCAGGATGAAAAAGAGAGAAGTAAAGTGAGCCAGGAAAAGCAGAAATGATGTACCGGCTCAAGACGTGTCAGATACCAAAGTGAGGCTTTTCCAAGAAGTTTGTAGCAGCAACAGGAAGAAGATAAAGCTTCAAATGAAGCTACACAATTTAAAATAACAATCAGAAAGTCTGGAGCATGATGCCATACATGGAATAAATTTTGGTTTAAAGACGAGAAAAGCACAAAGTGAATCACCCTTGTAGAATATAAATTGCTCCAGTAACCTTTTGAAAATGCACATACTATAGATGAAGAATAAAGACAAAGAAAAAATGAATTAAAACCAATATGACACGACCAGACAGATGTGATTAAAAGACTTTGTGAAACATACTGTAGATGTTCACTTTAGTCAAGTAGACAAACAAGAACCAGATCTTGTTTGTGTTGGTCGAGCTGAGAACCAGGACTTAACATCCCTCTGTCTTGAATACAGCGTGACCTGACAGTTTGCAAAGTACTCAACCAGATCCTGCATTAGATAGTGTATCTATACACCTTGGCATGTACCCATACTTGTTTTTTTGTAATTGAAAGAAAATGACCTCCAAACGTACAAGCAAACCACTGTGACCACAGACAGGACATTTCCTGAAGGCCGATCATTCATTTGGAAGTATACTGTTGAAATAAAGACAATTTATAGCTGCAATGAAAAACTGGATCATGTGGAGTGAAACAGAGTCCAGTTTGTCATGGAGTTAACACCTCTCAGTCCCCAGAGAGACGTTGTACTCTGTTTAGGACTAAAGAGGCCAGGTCTGGATCGGTGGAGGGTCAATTACAGTCGCTGTTATAGCCATAATTCAATAATAGCACACAAGGCTCCATGAGCAGACAGACACACACACGTGCAAGGAAGCAGTCAATCATTTTCATTTTCACTAAAATGTATGCAGACTTCAGTCCAAATGAGCTGCAGCCTTGGCCTCTCTCCACTGCATTTCTCCAGTCGAACACTCTGGCTCGAAAAAATACGACTGAAAGCCAAAACACTGTAAAATGTAGACTATCCTTGTCCATAACATCCTCTGCACTCATATTATGGGATGCCATTTTTATTGGTTGGAAACATAGCTACTTTACAAGCGAAGACAACTAATTTAGTTTTTGAGTGTCACCACTTCCCCTGGCTACCCAGAGGTGGAGAATCCAAGCTGAAATAGTCTACTTCCCGAACACGTACTACATGACTGTATGCATCAAATAACGATGCTAGTGTTGGAAGAAGAACAGATTTTGCAGCTGGAGAACTCAGCGTTCTTGGTCAATATAGCATACACTGAAGAATTTATTGGTTCAACTGACTGCATTTACCATCAAAACTGACTGGACAACTACATAACATGTGGTGAATTTTCCCTGTGTGGCCAAAGCCTGATATAATTTATTCTTCTCTGCCATCGACCTTCATTGTTGAATGAATCAATGAGCCACACTTTTGTAATGGGTGGCACTGAGTCAATCCAACATATACTATCCTAGACTAGAAACTAAAAACTAGTTCCCAACAATGCACTTTTCTCCCTTTTGAGTTATTTGCAACTGCTGCAGTTCCCAGCTCCCGTCATTACTTTCTTAAAAGTCTCTCTTAAAATTGAACCTTTTTTTTATGGCTGACTTTAAAGATTTACACCTTAAGTAGGAAAGAATGTGCTTAGTTTTGTTCTGTTGGTTTTGGGGATTTCTTGACAATAAGAAAAGTACAAAATGACACCATTCTCATCTCCTTATCTTTTAGCTTAAATTTATTATTATTCTTCCACAAAAATAATCCCAGACATAAACACAATTTACTCTGTAATGTTTACTAAAACCTATTTTTCCAGCTGTTGAATGAAAGTATAAACTAATGAACTGTTTTTAAAGATTTATGTCTGCAGTAGGAACAAATGCATCACATGTGGCCACAGATGGAGGAAGGCAGTCACAAAGTGTTGCGAGATGGACGAAAACATTATTAGATTCAGTCTTTAAATGTGAGGAAAATCAAACATACATCTCTTGAAATGGCAATTTTACGTGAATGCAAGTGTCTCCAAATCTTATTCACAAATCATTTACCAAATTTATCAGCAGAAAGCATAATTGAAATAGACCTACGGCTTCCTTGGTGTGTTTGGATTTGTTGACATGATTTGTTACACCTTCATGACCTCCCAAGTCTTTGACCTCTCTCCGCAGCCTTTCTTTATCTGGTGTCAAAGGTCAACAGTCAGCGGTCAGCGCTGTCCATCACAGACCAGACGGTAGGCGCTCAGAGCGCAGACTGAAACCACTAAACCACATCCAGACCTCAAGCTAAAGCAAACATCGCCGCTGGCCGCTGTGCAGTTTTTAGTGTTGTGTGTGAAAAAGGCCATTAATTGCAAACAACTCAACACAACCTAGAGCCCCGGGGAGACTCCTAAAATGTTCCTGCATGTAAAAGTGTGACACATAGTAGAGAAAGTGTCCCAGACGCATAAACAGCACAAAAGTTTGACTAAGAAGCTGCTGAACGTGTAGCAGTGCCAGCTCCCACGCTGCTGTGTTTACTCACACTGATGGTAAGTTTCCCTTTTGTCTGGCTGAGAAACACACATTCCCACACACACGTAGCATGAAAGGCCATAGGGGCACTTTAAAAAAAAAAAAAAACAACCTGTTTCTAATTAGTTACTCTCAGAAGTTTGTGTGAGTCATCTGAGTGAAGGGAGTGATGACACTGCTTGCACAATGCCGCTCATACCGCACAACCGTAGGTAGGTGCATGCACAGAAACACACACACAAACACACACATAGACACATTGCACAGCTGAGATGGTAAGAGACAATGTAGGACATGTTGTAGGCCAGTCTTGTCCATGATACACACATGACTGTTCACAATGACACACACACATGCAAATAGACATACACACACACACAGACAGAGGTTTCAGACACTAAGATAACAACGCTCATAAGATTTAATCTAACTCAGGTACAGTAGTCCAGACATGTCCTGGTTCAATATATTCCCTCAAAGGTCAAACTCAACAGGTTATCAGCTTTAAAGCTTCAATCAGTGTTTCTGAAACAAACTCAAAATGTTGTTTTAACATTTCAAGAAAGCCTATTGTCTCATTAAGCCAGGCACCAAAATCACTAAATCTAGGTTTGGGCTCTAAATCTTTGCTTGCACTGGGCTGCATCATTAAGGCAGCTTTAGAGGCAATGCTGCTCTGCACTCCCTTAAAAACACCCATCTGACATCCATCGAACTCCTAGCAGAGTGTTCCCAAAGGAGGGCAGTAAAACAAGAGAAATCAAATGAAACAGCCGCTGTCATTCAACGCTCTGGCCTAATATAGATCATCATAGCTTATGATGCACTTACAGTAAAGCCATAAATAGCATGAAATAGGGGAACTGACAGTGAGTAAGCACGCAAGAGACATTTACAGTCACGCTCACACACATCGGCACACTTGGAAAAACTTTTGCATATTTTCATGTTTCTGCTTTTTACAAATTGATCAATTTCTCCAAATTTGACAAATGTCTTGGCTTCATGAAGCCTTTCACCAACACGAGAAAAGAAATCAAAGCAACGAAAAAGGTTGGTGTAATTCTATATTTTTCTGATTGTCAGTAAAATCAACACCATTAATGTGTTATTTCCTTGCAATACTTTCCGACTTCCCCATCCGGTCTGCGGCACACATAAGCCCTTTGGTTCCTTTATTACCAATATTTACAAATATATTGTTCCATTTTTAAGAAAGGTAAGCCAATTTCCTCAAACTGGTGGGAACTGTGGTTGTCTAGCAAAAGATACTCAAATAGGAATTCATTTTCTGGAGACTTTTTTCAGTTGCAGAATAATTTGCATGAGGTGTCCTCGTGAGCAGCAGATAAATAAACTATATCAGGCTTTGGTTGCACAGACAATACTTATTAGTAGAAAACATTCGTTGTTAGTTTTGATCTTTTCATTGGATGCATGGTTAATGAGTGAAATATAGGCTATCATCAAGCTTATCCTTTAAATTAAATGAAAAGAAACCCGTTTCCCAAGTTCTTAATGATGCTTTTTAAAATGTATAGCGCAGTTCTGTTGTGACTGGCAAAGTAGGGAAAGTTTAATAAATAACAAGCAATGATGGAAATGCTGGTGGGAGTGATTGTGTGCACCCAAAGGACCACTGGGAAAATTTTTTTCCATGCTCTATTTGTCCTTGGAAACATAAGCTGTGTACATACGTATAGTGTCCTCTGGGGAGACTCAGGCAGATCTGTATATCACTCCAAAAATGTCCACACATGCTGTTCCTGCTGGGGTCTGGGTGAGCTACATATGAGTCTGTTAACTCTCTCTCTCTCTCTCTCTCTCTCTCTCTCTCTCTCTCTCTCTCTCTGTGTGTGTGTGTGTGTGTGTGTGTGTTGCATGAGAATGTCTGTCTTAAGAAGTGTCTTGTTTAAGTATTTCAGTGTGACTGGCTTAAGGAAATACAAGTAGGTGTGTGTGCTGGGGGTTATGAATTATTGTACTGCATAGTCATCAGGGACTGAGGGGAATGTAATCTGAAGGAACAGCTAGGGGCCACTTCACATCCAAGTCAAGTGTAACCACCTCCACCCACCACACCTCTGCACACACACACACACACGCACACACACACGCACACGCACACACACACACACACACACACACACACACACACACATGTTTGCACTTCTGAGGACTCTCCTTGACATAATGCATTCCCCAGCCCCTTACCCTAACTTTAACCATCACAACTAAATACCTTAACATAAAACCCAATTCTAACCTAAAACCAAGTCTAAACGTTCAAACATTCCTTTGAAGGTCTGTCAGAAAGTGAGGATGGGTCAAAAGGTCCTCACCCCCAAGGTCTAAAACTCAAATTGGTTTTCACAAAGATAGTTGTACAAATACACACATACACACCTGCAGGACCCTGCAGACCCAGACACATAGGCAAATTGTCCCTGGGCACTAATCCTGCGCAGGTGTGTGTGAGAGAGTGCACACACATGAAAGTCTAATGGTGTTTCATTATGTGGATTTAGAGTATATAAACTCTAATAATCTATATGCCAGTGAGTTGACCCACAGCACTCGCAATAAAACAAAAAAAAAAGTGAGCACATGAGAGTGCCGCATTTGCTTTTTATGGCCTGGCAGGAACCTCTGCAGGCAGATCCAGATAAGGGGTTATTATACTGTATATCTTAGAACCCACTTTAAGACTGGATTTCCCCCAGATGATTATGAGACACTGAAGGAAAGATAAGAAAAGACACAAACATTATAGTGCTATCCCAGTGGATGAGCTCATCAGTCACTACAGCCTATAAATCACATCTCACATATCAACACCATCCTCCTCTGTGGGAGTTTTACTACTCTGTAAAGGGATTATATGTTTAATGGCTCAGTTTTCTTTAAGATAACTTCCTTTCTCTCCAAGCAGTTGGCAAGGACACATGTACAGAAAGAGAGAGAAAACAGAGCGCTTCACCTGCCTCCAGTCATAACATCACTTCTCTGTCTCCACACATCAGTGGTCTCGGTTTTCTGCTGCCAGCCTGCATCAGATGTCTTATCTAGGTTCGTCTTCCTCTACAGCACACATAAACAATGCAGAACATGTATTTACTATTGTGTGATTACCGACGAGTATGACGCTTAACACTCAATGGGGCTTTGTGGAAACGTGAAATTTTGCATTTTGATTCTTTTGCACTGGGGGAAAGACCTGTTTCCTTAAACAGAGACACAACTTTCAACTGATCAGAGCTGTAGCTGGAAGAAAATACAGTAGCACCAAAAGCAGTGTGCTAAAGTAGTATAGAAATGCAAAATGATAAATACCAAATAAATCCTGTGGAGTAAAATTCATAACACAAACCTAGAAGGGCAGCAAATGGAAACATTCAAGTACGAGAACCTCAAAAGTGTAGTAAAGTACAGTGCTTTTCACCACTAGTATTTCATTTTCTTTTAAAATGACTTCCTATGTTTTAGAGAGAAAAACTGTACGTTTTACTTCACTACATTTATCTTACAGCTTTAGTTACAAATTACTTTTCATATTAAGATTTTACATAGAAACCATATGAATAACTTATAAAACATTATCCTTTGTTTGAGATTAAAATTAGCTCCACATCGATCAGCTACAACATAACATTAGTACTGCTTACATATTATTATATCAATATTAATGATCCAATATATTTAAATACTGATCCTGGATAATGAGTTCTTTTACTTTTCATACTTTAAGTACATTCTGTTTCTATTCTGGACTTTAACTGAAGCAAGCTATTTCTATATATCTAAATAGTCTTTCCACAACTGCCAGTATACCAATAATCGTATTGATCATGTTATCGAGAGCTGTTAACTGTGCTGTGTGAAACAGCAGCGCCCTCTGTTGTCAGACTAGTATGTCACAGCAGAGCCCTCTGCCCCACCGCTCTTTTCCTATTGGCCGCCTTTGGCCACGTGACCAAAACAGAAACATGGCGGCGTCCGCTGCGGTCCGGTCGAGCATGGGACTGACTTTCAGACTTTCTCGAGTTATCCCGGACTGTAGCACCTGTCCTCTCGGCAGGTTAAAGAGCTGTGTGAACATTGCGGCTAATTTACAGAGGAGGGGATCATTTGACAGCTTCCGGACGATAAACCGACACTTGCAGACGAGTATAGGTGAGTGGTGCAAGCTTGCTAACAGCTTTAGCCTCAATCAGAAACTGGTTTCTCTCGAGACTGATTGTTTACGATAAGTGGTTGTGTTATCTTTTTTTCTTGGGTATTATTGATGGTAGCAACGTTTGGTTTGAAGCTGGTTATTAGAAGTTATTAGAGTCGAAAGTCCTCTCAATAACACTTGTGTAACGACACTTGTGTAACTTTACTCTAACATTCCCATATTGTCTTATGAAACTTTGTGCAACAAGTCAAACATTGTCCTAATCCGGTCATGTCAGGAGCTGCTGTTATCACCACCGACAGCAGAAACACTCACAGTCCTGTTGCTTCTTTTTATCAAAGGTCTCTACCATAGTGAGGAGGGGGGCTCCAATGCTGAGGACCCAGAGGATGTGTAAGTTTATAGATAGCTCACATTTTTCTGCCCAGTCATGCTGAAGTTGCATTATTTGCACACTTAACATATCATAAACATGGACTGAACCAGTGGCGGAAATGAAATGAAAAAGTTTATAAGAGTCTAAAACAGACGCCTACATAGTATTCATATGTGGTCAACAGAAGTTAATTTAGTGCTTTGTGCTCTTTAATTTGGGCTTGTCAAGAAGGAGTATTAACAGTGAATTGCCAGAGAAGAAAACATGCCCATACAGGCTCTCCTGATGCAAAGACAAATTGATTATGTGTGAAAAAATGGATGCACGAATTTATAACATATACAAAAGGTGACATACAACCACAATGTCTTTTTGTTTTTTCACATTTTTCACAGTATCTATACCTTTTTTTGCAAAATATATTCAACACTGTGGGACCAAAAATCTTTTTTGTTACTCTCTTTAAAGCATTAAAAGGGCAGAATGGTGAATGAAAGTTTTTTAAAACAATGACAGATATTTGATTGTAAATTAAGCTAAATTGCCTTTGACTGATTGTTGTTTAGGGTGAATGTGGTGTATATAGATCGGTCTGGCCAGAGGATCCCCGTTAAGGCCAAAGTGGGAGATAATGTACTGTATCTGGCTCACAAGCATGGAATTGACCTGGAAGGTGAGTCTTTACACAACTGAATCTGTTTCTTAAATATATTATCATAATTATTGCTCATTATTTGTGTTTCTCTTTCATTTAGGAGCCTGTGAGGCATCACTGGCCTGTTCAACATGTCAGGTCTATGTGAGTGCCCCTCATTTTGACAAACTGCCAGAACCTGAGGAGAGGTAAGTCTGCAATGAATTACATCCTCCTTGACCATTTGAATTTCAACAAATGTGTGCGATGGAGTGAAAAGGGGATCACTGTAAATGTTGACATATATCTTGGTGCACTAGGGAGGATGACATGCTGGACATGGCACCCATGCTTCAGGAGAACTCCCGGCTGGGATGCCAGATCTTTCTCACTCCAGAGCTTGAAGGCATGGAGCTCACCTTGCCCAAAGTCACTAGGAACTTCTATGTGGACGGGCATGTCCCCAAACCTCACTGAGAAGAGGAGCAGATGCACAAGATGATTATAGGAAAATAAAAGGTGTCTCTGCACTGCCCCTTGAGCGACGGGGTGCGACCATGAAGAGATGCACAGCTAGGATAGCAAAGTCCGTAGCAACTCCCAAGACGTCTTGCATACTGACAAAATTCCACAGTTAACCAATGACAGGACAGGCCTGTAAATGAGACCTGGAAGAGTCATACACTGAGTATGAGTGAAGGTGATATCAATGGTTACTTCCAAAAATACTGTGATGGTTTAACTGAGTATGTATTTATTTATGTGGGGTGTTCTCAGGCCAGCGTTACGACACCATTCAGTCACACAAAATGTTCATTGCTAAAACACCTGACAATTCAAGAGACATACATGTTTGCTGTATACACTGCAGAGCAGGTTTTAACAAAGTCCATTTTTGTGCCATTGAATGGAACATTCCGAGTTACAGCTAATATACGCACAAGTATCACAAGATGATGTTCTTAAGTCATTTCTGCCAGTCTGTCATTGCCACCCTGATTCACTTGTCAGATATTGTAATGTATGTGCAACATTTACTTTCATTTTTATGCACTAAGTTCATTTGTAGGTGTTGTGATGGCTCAGTAACTAGTTAACCTTAAGTCATAAATCTCAAAGTAAACAGAAGAAGAAGCCATATAATGAAGTGTATTTGAAAACTACATTTGCCTGAAGCTTTAAGGAGTGAGCTCTAAAATATAATACATCACGATTTAGACTGTTGAATCTTGCATTTCAGTCACTATAAACATTTCAAAACACATTCAGGTGAATTGTGTTTCTTATGGAAAATGCATTTCAAAGCACTCAGTGGCAGTGATTAAGGCTTGATCTGGTTCGGGTGCTTTGGTTTGGAGCAGAATGGAGGTGGGGACGAGAAACTGGTGAGCTTTAAGTTACCATGAAGTAGGTTTACCACATTTACCCTTTACTTGTTAAGTCCACTGTACATGTCAAACTTACGCACAAATATAAGTGAATTGTGTATATTATGTCTTACAAATATTTAAAGTTGTGCAATAAAATCACTTTCAAAAACTTACTTTTGAACATTGCTCATTATCCACTAACACTAAGGGAGGAAATGTGTTCATTGTTTTATCCAAACTTCTATACAGTTATTTGCATTGTTAGAAAAATTGTGAGTTTCTATCAGTAAGTAGCTAAAGACGCGTGTGTTGCAAAAATCACTTTGCTCTGCAGCAGTTACCAGGTGAAACTGGGACACACTATGAGGGAAACACTTTTATTCCTCAACAGGTGTAATCAAGCAAACCAAAAGCAGCTGTGCAGCTCACCCTGGTCCAAAACACGACCTGCTCACAGTTACCAGACCGATCAGCTCACAGCAAGTCAGCACACTTCATCAGGAAGTTGATGGATTTGAAGATCTGAGGTGAGCATCAACAGCATAAAGTTTGATCACACTGAACTTTTGCCTTCAGGCTCAAATGATAAAAGAGCTGGCTAGAAGAAGAAGAACTTGAGGTTAGTTAGATGATGTGATCATATGTTGTATGATCTCAGTTAAAGGATCAGAATATGCGACTATTAAACTTAGACGCACGCAGTGAGTTATATGTGCAATCCAAATGTATGCAAATACATTGAGTTATCTGCTAAAAAAACTTGCATCAACTTCTGCACCATAAATCCTATTAGTCTGACCATTATATTTTTGAGTGGTCGAAAAAACAGGCCCAAGAGAAGTGACAGCGTATTAATGCTGACGTGAGAGAATAAAAGTGGAAGAATATCCATGTTATTGTTTTATTACTGTCCTACGTTATCAGCCTGCTTCTGAGCTCGAGACACTCGAACAACCGCGAAACATCTTCGACGTTTTCCGACACAAAACTGCAACATTTGAGTTCTAGAACGCGTCAAATCTACAACGTTGTGTTACATTTTTTTCCGGTGAGTGAAAGAAGTTACATTGTAATATAAGAAGAAAGATAGAAAGGAAAAAAAAACAGGCGCCTTCATGTCTCATTTATTGTAAAGGAAAATGACAGCTCGACCTTGTTGCGTTTTCAAATAACAACAAAAGTCTCGTTAGCTCTACAAGCTAAAATAATGTTGGACTAATTCAACTTTTTTAGAAAACTAAAGTCTGTTTTCAGTTATTTAACATGACGAAAGTTTGGAAACAAAAATGTTAACAGGACAATAGCCCTAACTTATCTGCTTATCTATTTGTGTACAATAGTAGCTTAAATAGCTCAATTATAGATGCTATGGATTTAACTAAAAGTCAAATTATTTGTTAAACCTGTTAGCTTGTGACCCCTTAATATGAAGCAATATTTGCAAATGTGTCATTGTTTGCATGTCTATAAGTTGTGGTAGTTCAAATGAAGAGTAGTTTGTTTTTTTTGAAGAGTAGAGATAGAGTAAACACTATACAGTTTATAGAGTAACTGTATTACTCTATAAACTAGAGTAAAGTATAGAGTAAACACTATACAGTTTTTAAAATACAAAGGGCAAAGAATTAGATACATTTCTGAACATTTGATGTAGAAAGAGTTTTATTTTTCCATACCTCTGTAATCAAATCCTGAAGGGTGCTATGACTTCCATTTTGGGAACTACTGATGTGAAAGCTGTTTGTTTTGTATTTGTGATGCAGACATTGCCTTAACATGAACACAGGACCAAGGACACAAACTGCCTTCATCCAGGGGAACCAGAGCACAATGGAACACGAAACCTCCCAGTCAGCGCTCTTCTACCTTTTCCAAGAAGTTTCCAAGCTAGCCTCCCCCATCCACAGCAGTTTTCTTGACACAAATTCACCCTCCACATGGCTGAATGAGGCTTCTAGGCAAAGTCCTTTCAAGGTTAAAAAAGAGGAAGAGGATGCGCGTTTGTTCCAAATCTCGAAAGGTTCCTGCCAGCGAGGTTTGTCTCGTGTGGCGTCGCATAATCAGATGAAAAAAACGAAGGAGGAAAGTCACGGCAGCAAGGTCACAACTTTGGTTGAGCCGCATCCTGAACGCAGCAGCAGCCCCTGGAAAGTCCTGAGTATGATCAACCTGCAGTGTGAGAAGCTCCTGCATCACAGCCATGTAGAGGAGTCAGACACAAGTTCAGGATCATCTGTAGACAATCCATCAGCTGCAACAGCAGTTGTAACAGATCAGAGTATCCTAATCTATGAGAGACAAGAGATCTCAGCCTGTGTCAGTTCTGTAGAAGATGTGAGAGTCTGCAGTGAAGGAGTTGACGGTTATAAACCACAACACTATGTGAACGACTCCAAAGTGGGCTGTTGTGTTCAGTCACAATCACAAAAAACACTGCTGACACAAGACACTGTTGTACCACGGTTGGTAGAGGAAAATGCAACAGCATCTTCTCAACATCAACACAGAGACAAAAGGGAGGACAGGTTCAATGTTGACAGACAATTTGAGTGGAACCAGGAGTGTAAAAAGGATTGTTTCTCTTCTGAACAGGATATTCTGAATGCACCCTTGTCTGAAAATGCTTTGTCACAAACCCACATCCCCAGTGCATCCCTTAATAGCCAGTTGACTTTTAAATCAAATGAAGATGCAAGTGTAGCTCTGTCAAAGCCAGCACTGACATTAGACCACAATGCAAACCTTACTTTGACTACAGAGCCCCCATGTGAGACCCAGCCACGCCCCGTCAGTTCTGTCCTGCCTTCTTCACAGTCAGCATCACGCTTAGTTAGCATTGCAGAGAGGTGTCACTCACTCTCGAAACAAGATGACACAATCACTGCATCTAAAACAGAATGTACACGTGCTGCCCCTCTAGTTGTACAACTGAAATCCCCGAGCTGTGATGGAGAAACAAATCCATCACTTTCTGCAACATCAAAACCCAGGTCTGTGCAGGAGGAGGAAATTGCTCCTCCATCTACCCAGCAGTGGAGAACCAAGACTCCTAGAAAACAACCTCATCCCAGCCGCAGTGCTGATATCCAAGACCCAGACTTCCAGGGAGTGACGTTCAGGATGGACACAGAGCTGGACGACAGTAGGGAACAGTGTCGACTCCTCATAACTTCAAAGTACAGGTAGTGACGGATTCATTGCATTTTTTCAAGGGAAGTTAGAAGATGGTGAGGAAATTTTTAACTTACAGTAAGTTCAGTTTGCACATATTACTGGTGTCTGATGCTTGTGTACCCATCACAGCAAGGAGCTCTGCAAGATTGCAAGAAAACCCAGGCTGAGGACACGGACATCCCAGAAATCCCTTAAAACCAGCAGCTCAGATGAGGAGAGTGACTCGACGGCCAGTGTTTCCAGTGAGTAACACTCAAGTAAACTGATTAATCTCATTAATTAAATATATACAGATCATGTTAAATCAGGTCAGTATCACTTACAATATAAATGATAATGAGTGTCCAAAATGACACGTGTGTCTGATGGACTTTGAACTTCTTAATGATATTTGTAAGTGTTGTCTCAAGCTGCTTGCAGATGGTGTTGTACCATGCATGTCTGTTATTTTCTTTCTGATCTCCTCAGACAACTCTTTCTATGTGGTGCACATGATGATGCCAAACAGCACAGCGACTACTTTTCTCCATTTAAATAGGATTAATGACTGATTACAAGAATGGACATGTGTCATAACAATTAAAGAAATTAATTGCTTTGAAATATCACTACAATCCAGTTGTTGTTTTTGTTTTGTTTTTTTACCAACAAATGAGTCCAGGCCATTTTAAAATTTATTCGTAAAATAAGCAATACTCTTCTTCTTTGGTCAAAAAGGAACATGAGCAAGTTTGCATCTCCAACATTCAGAGAGCAGACAGCTAAACTGTTTGTTAACAGGAAAATGTAACATGGATTTTACAGTAAAATGAGGAAATCTTGCCTTTCATCCAGTAGATGTTATTGTTTCAGTCAATGTCACTTTTGTATTCTTCCAGGTCATACATTAGTATTAATCTTATTGCTATAATGTAGTGTTAATTTCCAGAAACATTTCATTTTATCATCAGGACTTTATTGATATATATAAACTGTTGTATGAAAAATGGTTTTCGAGTACGCTGAGTTCAAAATGACCACAACACTAACTAAAGATACATTTGTTTTTGGTTTCACAAGAGGCTAAAGCCTGTGCATCATGCTGCACCAGGAAGACGCCCATGTGGAGGGATGCCGAGGACGGGACACCACTCTGTAATGCTTGTGGAATAAGGTAGCTTTGTATTAACACTGCTGGCTGTTAAAAACACAGACATGAAGCTGTTTACAGGGGCTAATATGTTAGATCACCATGGGAACCTAAAAGCCACATTTTAATTTAAAGGAACTTCGTCTTAACTTTTTACTATTAAGACATATTTTTTTTCTACATTGCATGTGACACTGAGGGCCATTATGATGAGTCCAAAAGATTATTTGTCCACATAAACAATGATTTGTCTATGAAGTTATTTATTACAAACAAATTATATTTTGTGGATGACTAGTTCCGAAATGTGAAACACTAAGCATTAGACTGCATTTGAGTTTATATAAGTGTTTTCAGATGTTTCATTTTGCCGTTTAACAGTTATCAGTAACAGCAATTTCACGGATTAGAAATAGCTTTATAAGACTATTAACTACAGACTCATTGGCTACAAATGCCAAAAAGGACTAAGGATTCAAAGGAAAGCGCTTAATCTGCTCTGGGCTCATTGTAACAAATAGTTTTTATTATTGGAAATTTGTGTCAAAAAGTAGTCAGAAATATGCTTTAGAAAATTCATTTGTACATGCTACACGAGCAGTACTGCTTATAAGAGATAGATACTGCACCTTTATAACAATTAGGGCCTTTACACACTGGAGATGTGGTAAATAAAGAACATAAAACTTGAAATACTCACCTGCGAATATTTCACTTCAGAACATATTCATGCATATATATAAGTATTTCCATACCAGCAGAGATGCAAATTTGCCACAGTTGCAACACTGGTTCAATTAAGGTTTGGATAGAGTGGTACTGACTGTGTATATCAGTTTGGTCATATCATGCAGTTAATTTTTAATACCTCTAGATGGCAGCATCTAGTTGTTCCCTGCCTCAGTGGTCTGCTGATGGGCTCTCTGACTCACCAAAGTGCTCTGTACAGAATATAACACAGCATCTTATATTAGCCAAACCCGATATGACACTGCTGCCTTGCCAGCAACTCTATGACATTAAAAAATAAACAACATAAGCTACCTAATACAGGGTGATGAGAAACACAATCAACAGGTCTGCCATTATCATGAGGAGTTGTCCGGTGAACAACGTGATTGGTTGATGCCCTTTCCAAATTTTTATAAAGTAAAGTATAAAATAAAGTTTGAAAGTACTCAAGACAAAAATAACAGTTTGATAACATATATTGATGTGCAATTAATCACACAGAAAAAAAAATTCCCCGGTGTGTAAGGCCTGTAATCTGAGGATGACTACATGAAGCACTTGGTGTTAAATATGTCGATTTCTCTTTCATAATCTTAGCCTGCAGAAATAAACACTAGTTTGCTTCTGAAAAGAGGAATGATGCTGTACTGAATCAGTGTTACAGGGATCCTAAACTGAGATTTCAAATATACATGACATAGGTAAATACCAACTAGTTACAAGAACTGTATTAAAAACAGCATTCACCTTGATCCCTGAGCATTAAAAAGAAGGAGTTTAATCATCAATTTTTCTGTCTTGACTTTTGAAGGTATAAGAAGTACAGAGTACGCTGTGTCAACTGCTGGCATATCCCTAGGAAAGAGGGCAACTCCAACTCATGCTGCCTTAAGTGTGGAAACTTTGTGAGGCTGACCTCAGCTCAACGGAAACACACCACCTAGGGAACATACTGAGAGCAAAGGTTTTTAATGTCCACATGTGACCAAGCACTTCACACACACTTGCACACAACAATTCAAGACTATACTTTCTGCTCCCGTAGTTCTTAACTCCTCTCCCAATTCACTACAGATGTGAATGCAAACATGGAGGAAGACCACCAGCTTTTCACATCTTACTTGACTCAGAGTAAATTAAATTAGTGTCACCGTTACAATGTTGTACCTCAGGCGGCAGCACCAATTCCCCTGATGCCGTATACACGAGGGAAAAACAAACAGATGAAGAAAGTAATAAGAAAAAAAACTCTTGAACACACCTGAAGGAAAATGTCTGAAAATTGATCTGTATTTCAGTCTTTACCGCACTGATCCTGTTTGTGCTACCTGCTAGCCTGTATGTAGCATGTGTGATATAACTTATATTGCTTTGTTTTCCTCTGTCTACACCAAGAGGGATATATTGATGAAGCACAGACAGTTTGTAGCAGAGCTGAGAATCGTTTGCGCAAATTAATAGCGTACTGAAGGGCTACTATGAGAAGTAGACACATTCAGTGGAAAGTTTCGTCATAATTGGTGACACTTTTCATCTAAATGGCTTCAGTGTTGCTTGTGTATAATGGTCCGCAGTGCCAGATGGCTGCAATAGAAAGTTATTTCTGTCCAGGACCAAAAATGGCAACCCGAGCTCAGCGCTGTGTTCACTGTTATTAGCTGCAAAACAGTTTACTTCTCTTGACCTTGACGGCGAGACTGTCTGCTAAGTTCAGTAAATACGTATTTAGTTGCACAGTTAAAAGAAGCTATTTATTTTGTTGTGATTGTCATTGTTTGTTTTCTGATTGTGGTTGTTTTGGGGGGGTTTGTTTCTTTGCTTGACGTTTATTTGGGCTGTTGCTTGATTAATTGGTGCATGTATTTCCTTAGCATCTAGATGTTTTCTGTGAGAAGAAGAAAAAAAAGACTTTTGTGTGAGCTTGCATGGTATTAGTCTGTATTAAATTCAGTATGAACTGTCCAATTTGTTTCCTGGTTCTTTTTAGGTTCATAAGTAGGGCCTGCACTTCATATAAATCCCCCACTAAAAATGTAATGACTATAAAATAGCATAACAGTTTCAGAATGGTACACATATTGCATTAAACTATATGGAATTGTTCATTAATGAGACTTCCCACAGTTCCCTCAGCCCACCCTGCAGCACAGGCCCGTCTGCCAAGTGGGTGGCCTCACACGAATTGATACAGTGCAGCTATTATTTCAAAACGGATTACGTTTTCCTCTTATTTGAAACAGCCAGCTATAGACAGAGAGAGAGAGAGCTCTCACCATGTGCCAAACCATCCGGCAATGAGGAACACAGAAGGAAATGAGCCTGGTTTAAGCCAAGAACATAAATGATAGAAACAAGAGCAATAAAACAAATGCGCTCGGTTCATTTAAAAAAAAAGTATATTTCAATCCAAAACCGTCTCACCTGCTGTGGTCATTTAAAAATCGACTGTAAAACATAACTGGCTAGTAATTGCGAGTAACTAAGTACATATATTCAAGGACTGTACTTAAGTACAATTTTGTGGTTACTGTGTGTAATGTTATTGCCATGCCACTTTATACCTCTACTCCAAGAGACAAACATACTTTTAACTCGACTACATTCATTTAATGCATATAGTTACTTTGCAGATAAGGGTTTTTTTCATATGAAACATATGATCAGTTTGTAACACGTGATCACTATAGATTAAACTGCCCTTTTGTTTAAAGTTACTCCACATTGACCAAATACAGCTAAGAAAAAAAGCTTAGAAATTCATTCATGAATAATCCAATCATATGAATTATTGGGAACAGACTGTTGAGGGTCCATCTACATAATGTACTTTCACTTAAATTCGATTTTGAATGCAGGACTTATTAAATACTTCACTGTTTTTACTGTAAGCAAAGGATCTGAATGCGTCTTTCACCAATGCTAATCAGTACACACTGGGAGTCATTTTTGAGCCATATAGATCTACAATAAAACATTGGATAAATAAATAATATACAGTTGAAAAGGAATCTATTAAAGGCTGTCATGCAGCTGTACTTTGTGCCTCTGTAGCTTTGTCATGTGGAAAGAAGACATTAGGCCAAACGTATGAAACAGAAATTAACACCCACTCATTTTCAACTCAGTGAAAACGTGACTATTGGTGTTTATAATATCTTTTTTCCATTAGAATGATGCTTGAGACACTTGGATGATTATCACCATCATCACCTCAGTATCATCAGTAAATATAAATTATTATACCATTAATCATGTTGAGCTCATGTTGTTTTGATGAGGACAGGCTGTTTGCAGGAGGAGCAGGAGGAGGAGGAGAAAGTTTCGGGTGGGAGGCTAAAAAGATGCAGTGAGATGCGCAACTTTTTTTTGTGAATGAAAGCGGAGGAGGGGGACTGCGCCTGTTCTGGCCCGGACAGGCGCTCATCTGGCCTGGTGGGGCCGCAGTGCCGCCTGGACCATGACCCTGGACAGCAAACCCATGGGCGACACGGACATAGACGTGGAGGGGCAGACGGACTGCGGTGCAGATGTGAAGAGCACAGATGTGTTCAGTCAGAGTAATGCGCCCTCCTTCAGCCCTGAGCACCGGGAGGAGGGGGATTCCGCAGCCCGGCTCCAGGACCCGGGTCCGGCTGGGAGGACCGGCTCGGTGAAGCCTCCATACTCCTACATCGCTCTCATCACCATGGCCATCCTCCAGAGCCCGAAGAAGAGACTGACCCTGAGCGAGATCTGTGACTTTATCAGCCAGCGCTTTGCTTATTATCGCGAGAAGTTCCCCGCCTGGCAGAACTCAATCCGGCACAACTTGTCTCTAAATGACTGCTTTGTCAAAATGCCCCGGGAGCCTGGGAACCCCGGCAAAGGGAACTACTGGACCCTGGACCCCATGTCGGCTGACATGTTTGAGAATGGGAGTTTTCTCCGGCGGAGGAAACGTTTCAAGAGGCAGCAGCATGTGTACACAGGAGCGCAGGAGGAGTCGAGGAGGAGTAGCCTGGTGCGCGTCTGTCCGCTGCTGGGAGCCCACAGGGTGGCCTCCTGTCTCCACCACGACCTGGGCATCTCCGCTCCCAGCATCCCACCTGTGAGCAGCATCATCCCCGCCCTGTCCTCCCTCCTCTCCAAGAGCTTCCCCTCCTGTCTCACCTTCGAACATCTGGACCCGGTGCGCTGCGCCTCGGTCCAACCTCTGGCTCCAAACTTCATGTCTCCTGCTTCCCTGCACGGAATCATCCCCGGCTATCATCTGTCCCACATGTCCAACTTCCCCAGTGGGATCATAAAACTTTCATCTAATTCAATTTAAATCCCGCCTGTGATGAATTTATGGACAACTGGATCTTCTTCCTCTCAGCCTGAGAATACATGTAAAAACTGTTTTTAATAATGGCCCTTTTTTTTCAAAGAGGTCACCATATTTAGCAGTTTATTTTCTTGAAGCAAAATGTTTTTTTGTTTTTTTAAAAAATATATGTTTGGAATAAAACGTGATTGAATTTAAAGTCTGTGCAATTTGAATTAAATATCACAGGTTTGTCATCGTCACCGGTGCTCCGAATCTTTTACATTATAATTGACTGTTTTACTTTTTTTTTGTCTTTACGAAAATTTAGGAAAATTTAAGAGCAGAATTAATTGAACGATTTGCACGAATTTAAGCGCAGTAGTTAAAAAAAGACCCTCAGCAAAATACAAAATATTTATTCCATGTTCTTAATATAATTTAATAAAACTAATTATGCAATAAAATAATTTTGGGTTGAAAGTGGGCCGTTTATTTAGAAAGATCAAAACCAAGAAAGTAAGAAAGTGTATTATAACGGATAATAATAATAATAACAATAATAATAATAAACAGTCACTGACTAACAGTTACTAAAAATCCAAACTCTTAAATGTAGATGTTCAACTTATTCAATAGGCCTAAAACGTACCTTCATTTTTCTGGCTTGAAAAAGAAATGGAGGAAACTATTTTGACTTTATTTAGCTGTGGATCAATAGTCAGGTTTGTTACATACATTTAGAGTTGATTTAAAGAAGATCTGAGCATGTGCACATTTTGTGTGTGTGTGTGATGTCTTCAGCATCATGTTTGATGTTTGCTTTAGTTGAAACAGGCCTTCATATTACAATAACACAGCCCAGCAGTGTTCAGCATGTATAGTTAAAACTCCACCGCATATGAGTGTCCACATTTAGAGAGAAAGGATTCAGATTGTTTATAAATAGCAACATTAAATTTAAAAAAGAGCACAATTATAATTTTATCTATTTACTGTAAACATGTATGAGCAGCAAAATGTGCAGTCATATTTCAGAATGGCCCTTTTCTGAGTGATGCATTTGTGTCCATTATAACCATTTTAATGTAGCTTGGAGTGGACTTAATCTATACTCTGTAAGACTATATAAATGCATAAAGCTGATCATATATATGTTTTACAATGCACAATGTTATCAGCTATTTGTGAAGTAAGTAATTAAATGAGTAAGGGCTTCATCTGATGGCTAAGTACTTAAGTAAAAACTACATTTATAGTTTACCTAAATAGAAAGAGTGTGTCTTTATGAGTGTCTAAGATATTTCAGAGGCTGAGTGTTAAGCATCTGCAATATTAATTTAATAGAGGAAAAAGGTAGATGCAGATAAAAAGAAGCAGTATCATGTTTGATTGAGAGAAGAACAAATGTGACGATCTGCTTTCCTTCTGTGATCATTCATGTAAAACAACACTTCGCTCAAGAGAGAACTAAAACTTTACTTTGAGTAATTAATATAATAACCATGCAATTTCTTTTTTTCTGTCTTAAATTTTTACATTTTTATGCAAAACATCCTGAATTTCTGAATTAAGGACCTTTATTTCAGTCCATCAGCATGTTTTCACAGTCACTCTTACAATACAGGCTTGCTGAGGAGGTATGAACAATGTTTGCACTGTAGTTACTTTTATCCAGACGAACAATGAGTAAATGTGTGGAGGAAATCTCTCCCAGGATGTAGCTGCTGGTGTAAGTGTGATGTGGCTCATAGCAGGTCTTCTGCCATCTGTAAACAGCTGCCTTCCACCTAAACACACCCTCAGGGAACAGTTTGCTTTTCCTGGCACGCTCGGTCATATGTGAGTTTAATTCAATTACAGCGCACAGGCACGCTCACAGTCCTGGTCCCCCCGACCCCCTTTGAAAAAAAAAAAAAAAAAAAAAAAGAATCTCCATGCATGTATGTGTGGCCCATTAAAGTTAGCCAGTGATGTGTGAGCCAGAGTCGGACTGCAGCCTGAGCACTGTGACAGGAAACATGACGAAGTGTGTATATTTGAAGAAAGGGGGACCCCTCTTCAATCCCTAAAGGCTGGAACAGACAGATGACAGAGACATACAACAGCAGAACCACCCATGAGCTCATACTTCATCCACATGTCTGGGGTAAAAGACTTTACTGAGAGAGTGAAATGGTAATGCAAAAGTGTGGATGTCCACTTCCAGCAGTAAAAGAAACAAAACAGATAGAAAGATTCATGATAAAAAAAATTATATCAAGTCAAAGTGAGTTGATTTAATAATGACTTATTATAATTATTTCAACTTATCGTGAGCTTTTATTTGAATCATGAGTAACTTTTCTATTTTGGCAGGGATGGGCTTCCATACTAAAGACAAAAAAAAAGTTTTGGTAAGATTTTGAAACCAAAAATCCATGAGGCAGAGAGGGGCTGACAGATGAACATAAGGTTGAGGTGACAGACCAGTTTATTTCCACTAACAACTTTTCATCCAAACAGCCCTGATCAGAACAGCTTGATAGATCCTCGGCTCTCTTTCAGAGGTATGGATGGGAGTGAGAGACAAAATGTGTCCAGTCACAGCTGAGGTGAAACCACGACAAAAGCAGAAAATGAAGGACACAGAAATAGTTCTATTTTCTCCAGCTGCCTCCAAACAAGCAGACACTGACAGCGGCCAAAGCAGAGAGCCGGAGACATGACGTAATCAGCTCAGCCTCAGTCACCCATTAACTGATGCAACACATTGGAGAACTTGTCTTTGTGTGTTTTCTGGGCGTGTTTTACCACATACCTCCCAAAAAACTGTTGTTTCTTGGTCAACAGAATGACACACAGGGGTGAACCACGAAGCAACAACCAGGACCGCAGACTTAATGACGTCCTTTGATGAAGGGATGTTTGGTTTCAATTAATCTTTTTTTTTTTTTTTTTTTAATTCTCCTGCAACTTGATACTGCTGCTGATGCTATTGCTGTGTTCTTTCATCGCATCTTTTCCACCTTATTCCACCTGAACTCTCAATATGAGCTAAAGGATTATTTCACACAAATTACAGAATACACACTTTCAACTCAGTTTACTCAGCATGCTGACATACAGATATTGAACAGTTATAATGTTCACTATGTTCCTACATTAGCATCTTTGAATGCTAACATTTGCTAATCGGCACAAAATGCAAAGGTATGTCAAAAGATTTGCAGGTATTCAGTCATAAAACAAAATGGCCTTATGATGGTGTCAAAGGAAAAAGTTAAAGGATCATCAAAGTGATTACAGTTAATCCTGTAGGGGAAATAAGCACCAAAGGGTTAGACTTAAAAAAAAAAGACAAATGTAAACCTCATAAATGTCTGCACAAAATTTCAAGGAGTTCCATCTAGTAGTTCCTGAGATATTACAGTCTGGACCAATGAGGTGGACAGAATGACACTGTCATCCCTAAAGGCTCAAAACAGACTGCAACACAATAAAACCATTAAAACATATAATGGTGCAGTAGCAACAGCCCAGATCTCAGTTTATATACCAAAGCCTATAAACAACTTGTTCTTGATGAAGCGGGCCTGTTTAAGTGAGAACATAACGCTGAAGGATGCTCTTGAACCTTTGGTTGTAGTATTTCTAGGAGACAACCACTTCTTCATCCATTTTTAAAATTGTTATTACAGTGCAGTAGTGTTGAGCCAGGGCCTTCAACAATTGTTTAAATTTCAGTTTTATATGTTTATATCTATGGATATCCATTTCTCAAACTTCTACCTACACGCCAACCAAGCAAATAGCATTAGTTTAAGCTGATCACTGAAGAAGAGCTCGCATTAGCTGATTGGCATTAGCTTCTTCATTAGTGCTTCACCCACAGTGGCTCATTCATCAGCTGTTTGGTCACCAGCAGACTGATAACATCCACTTACATTCATACACATTTACAGGATAACCTGTCAGTTCCTCCCACCACAGCTCTTAAAATGAGATTTTGCCAGAGGGCTTTTTTTTTTTTTTTTTTTTTTTTTTTTAAACCTTATGATCTTTATCTCGTCCTTGTCCTCCATATTGTCATATTCACAAACAGTTATTCAATTGACCATAAACCAACATTACTGAATGGATTATGTGATGTTGTGTCATGAAGAAAAAGTTTGCCTGCAACAACCTCAACAAGGGCAACAAGGGCCAATTTGATAAATCACTGCTGTAATTCCAACCCAACCTGTTTATCCAACAGGAAACAGAAGTTTTTCCACTTTCTTTTAATCAGTAAATCAAAACAATTAACACTCTCCCTTATCTGATAAGTAACAAGCCCTGAAGGGATTTATTTATTTATTTTTTTTACATCATATCGGAAAACCCATTCATTAGCCATGAATACCAGTCTAGAAAGTATGTTTGTTCACTTTTTCTTTTCCAGGAGTTAGATGAAACAATCAAAAACACTTTCATTTCTCATGAAGTATAAGATAAGATAAGATAAGCCTTTATTCGTCCCACAGTGGGGAAATTCACAAATTCACAGTATGGAGCTGGAGCAAAGCTACAGTTAGCTTAGCTTAGCATAAATACTGGAAGCAGGGTGGAACCAGCTGCCTACAAGCACAGCTAATGCTCACTGAATATGGTTTGTTTAATCTGTACACAAATAGAAATGTTCAGACCTAAAGTTCTGGTTTTTCATGGAGTTGTGTGCCATAACTGTTTCTTGGCAAACATTGGCCAGACAAAGGGACTTCCTGCAGACTTACTGTCACTATGACATTTCTCGGCAACCAGCATATCCTGAAAGATTGAACCACTACAACCAAAATCTCATTGTTCATTTCTGAAGAAGCAACTAATTAAAAAGAGAAATGATTGAAAATTTTCCAGCTATTTAACAAAGAAAGGTCACTTCCTGGCAGAAGCAAGCAAGTAAGTTTTGTTATTTATTTACAGAGAGGAAACTCCGGGAAGTAAATTTCGGTCAGACTTTCAGCTCATCATCACTGGCTAGATTTGTGGGCAAAACGGATTATTAAAAAAAATAATAAAGAAAGCTTTCATGACATGGTTTGTTTGCCAAAAGATCTTGTTTTATTCTTCACATTTAATGAACAACACAATTGTGTCGATAGAGCATTGTTTGAATTACACCACAGACGTATAAAATGACATGTACAGTATGACACATGATTAATATGGTTGTCAGAGCTGAAATCAAAATCAAAGCAAAAATAAATTGAATGGATAGTGTAAGCAATTCTAACTTTGATTATAAACAATTATCCAAGATTTTGAATATATTCAGTAGTTCTAAATGAGATTTCAGCACAATCATATCACTTGTAATGCACAACAGATTATTTTACTCATATGAGGAAAACAAAACCAGGTATAGCCACAGAGAAGAGTGTATTTATAGAGAAGAGTCTAATACAAAGAACACAGAAAGTCTTCANTCCTGTTTTCATAACCAGCATTTTTGTGCTGGTGTCATCTTTACTCTTCCTCTGCTCCGCAAAAGCTAGAATAGTTTTACTTTCTCTCTCGTAGAAAAGAGCAGGAATCCTGTAAATCCATCCATCGTCAGATTTAAAGATAGAAACTATCTGTGGCTGAGAATTCTTTGAACTGCCACACCCCATGTGTGAAATGATCATACAATAGATAAGACAGAAAGACTTGCAGCATATACACCTGTAAGGTATCAGAGATTGCCTGCTGAGGTTTGGGAGACTGAGTGGTGCGGTTTATAAATGAGGAGGAGTCTGATGAATCTCTGATGAACTCATTATAAAAAAAAAACAAAGAAGACTATAATGGGAATTGAATCTGTTTTTTTCAGCTGGTTAACAAAGAAAGGAAATGAGCCACTGTCTGGCTGGAGCAGAAGCAAGCACTTAAGTTTCATTATTTATTTACAGAGAGGAAAGTCAGGGAAGTAAGGTTAGGTCAGATTTCAGCTCATCATCATTGACTAGATTTCGCTTGTCATTTTATGTAACTGTTAGCCCGATTCTTTAATTGGAAGCTCCAAGAACAAACTGGAGAAATATTTAGATCACAGATATAAAATTTATTTAGGTCACAGGTAAAGTAAATAAAGGGACTGAAATCAAACTCAAAGCAAAAATAAGTTGAATGGATAGTGTAAGTAATTCTAACTTTGATTGTAAATAATTATCCAACATTTTGAATTTTCAGTAGTTGTAAATAAGATTTCAGTACAATCATATCATAGATACATCAGCATTTCTGAACTGCTGTCATCTCTAGTCCTCCTCTGCTCTGCAAAGGCCATCAAGACATTTTTGTCTCTGTCATAGAGAAGAGCAGGAATCCTGTACACTTTTTCTTTGGAAAGAAAGACTGTTTTCTAATCTTGTGCTGGTTCCAATGATGTGAGGGTTTGCTGCCCGTGGTTGCTGTCTGTGCATAAAAGGATAATACAAGAGAGATTGCCGGCTGATGACTTTGTCAGGCTGGGCAGTGCACTGTGTGAATGAAAGATGAGTATTACTGAAATTGAAACAGATTGTAAGTTGATATGTTAAATTTAACAGCAAGGATGGCCCAATGGGAGCAACCACCACGACCCTCACCTACACACACGCCCATGTACGTCTCCTGAAGGTGTTGCAGGACGCCTTAACTATAACTGTGACATGTATAATTCTATACTTCCGTTTTATCCAGTTATCTTCCATCTCTTCTCATGTCTACCTTAAAATATTTTCTTACAGAGGTAGCTTGGTCATAATATTTTAAAATATTTTAGGATTACTATAGGAATACTACAGGCAGCCGTGTGAGTCTATAATTAAAAAATTAAAGGCTTCATTAAAAAATTTAAAAAGTCATTTTGATTATGAAGGTGACTCTACTCTATAGAGCATATAGACCACAGCATAGAATTGAGTATTTATAATATTTAGATGCGAGAAAAAAACAAGAGAAAGACAAAGAAAAAGACAAGTGTACACACCATGGCTAGAACATGCTGATGCTTAATACAAGGTGGACTAGTACTTGATTGTAATTTATTATTATTAAAAATGACCAATATGGCACATGAGCTGCATGTTTAAGGAATGTCACGATCCTATAACAGAGAAAAAAACATGCAAAACAATTGCAAGTGTGGCTTAATTGCTTCATGCTACACTTAATTAGATTGAGCATCTAAAACCTCTTCCATTACACATATAGAGGCCTTTGCAAAATTGTCCGGTATCAATTCTCTTTCTGGTGAGTGAGTTGGCATCATGACTACAAGGAGGACGAATATGGTTTTGAACAGTAACATATTAGACGACAATACGCCAATATTGGAACATGGAGTGCCACCTGATAAAAATTTAATCAGGTAAGAATCCAGATGATGGGGATGGCTGAAAGAGGTTACTGTGTAGGGGCAGATAATGTATTGTTTTGTAAAACGAGGCCAGTTAAGAAGCCAAATAAGGACAGTTATACAAGACCTGGAGAGTGCCTGTCAAAACATCAGGATAGGCGTCATCTGGGTGATTTGGAACAGCCAGGCCTAAGTGCCGGACTGACCTTTGGTTCAGATAACGAAGTATTATTGTCAACAAGGGGAAACATCTACAGGATATGGAATGACTGGTTATTGGGAGATCGGGTAAACAACTCCAGTAAAGCCCCCCCTTTGTCACGCACACACACGCACAACACACGCACAACACACATGAATGTGGGATGAGAGTATAAAAGATGTGGGAAATGGGTGTTCGGGGCTGTTTTGAACTATTCTCTAATTGATCAGTGTGTCATGTATTGATACTGTCTATTGAATAAATATCACGTTGGCTGTTATACTTCTCTCGTATCCTCAGTCTATTCAGTGAGCATTTTCACTACAAGTGTAGGGCAGGAGGGAGTGGCTGGATGTAGGAGTGAGGTGACTGCGACAGGAGTAAAAGTCAGAGTGCATTTGGTGGACGGGTACAGAACGACAATGAACGGATTTAGATAAGTGGAAATGTGCTTGGAGAGAAGGATAATGAAAATCAACATTTGGTGTGTATACTACTGTTGTAGGGCACCATGGCTATACAGCACTTAAACATAGGTCAGTTAATGTTTCACTAAGGCCATTTCCCAAGTATATGCCACACCAGACGATTGATATCTGCCTTGCTACTCTTATTAACTGAATGTTGAACTCTTCAAAATGATCAGACAGATTAGCTCAAAAAGGCTTGTTCTTCATTCCAACACTGCACAATAATATGGCAATGCTGTGCAACAGTTAAGCTTAAAATGTGCCATTAAATTTTGAATCAATCACTGAAGATAGTCATTTACAGTTTGCAGATGACTCTTCAGGCCTTACCTCATTGAATCACAATCAATCAGGACACTATCAATGAATCTTCCTAAATACAACATTAAAAAGATAAGCTTCATTGTTCCCGCTCACGGGAAATTCACTTGTTACAGCAGCTTGCAAACACGCAAAAAAAGTACTTGAAAAAGAGGAAGTAAGCTCAGCTGATATACTTTGAAATGTTGCAATCGGCCTTTAATACAATAGCTTGTTCCTGTTTCATTAAAATGAACTTCACCACTGACTTCACCATTTAAGGACAACGGGTGAAATCGGCAAGTTGCAAATCAACTTTGTATAAAGTGAAATGGCACACATAAAACCATTAATATGGACTACTATAAAACCCTGGAGGCACTGTCCCAGTACCTGACCTCTGTGCTCTCTATATTGGTACAATCTTGGCACACTGCCACATCTCCCTCAATGTCCACTGAATACATTTCACAAGTGCAACGTCTGTTATTCAGCAGTCGTATTTATAATATAGCTTGACATAGTATTTATATATATGTACACTACCGTTCAAAAGTTTGAGGTCACTTAGAAATTTCCTTATTTTTGAAATAAAAGCACTGTTTTTTCAATGAAGATGACTTTTAACTAATCAGAAATACACTCTATACATTGCTAATGTGGTAAATGACTATTCTAGCTGCAAAGGTGTGGTTTTTGGTGCAATATCTACAATCGTGTATAGAGGCCTATTTCTAGCAACTATCACTCCAGTGTTCCAATGGTACAATGTGTTTGCTCATTGAAAGCTAATGGATGATTAAAAAACCCTTTTGCAATCCTGTCAGCACAGCTGAAAACAGTGTAGTTGGTTAGAGAAGCTATAAAACTGACCTTCCTTTGAGCAGGTTGAGTATCTGGAGCATCACATTTGTGGGGTCAATTAAACGCTCAAAATGGCCAGAAAAAGAGAACTTTCATGTGAAACTCGACAGTCTATTCTTGTTCTTAGAAATGAAGGCTATTCCATGCGCGAAATTTCCAAGAAACTGAAGATTTCCTACAATGGTGTGTACCACTCCCTTCAGAGAACAGCACAAACAGGCTCTACCCAGAGTAGAAAGAGAAGTGGGAGGCCCAAAGCAAAGTTTGAAGGAAAAAATTATTATTTCAAATACAAATCATTGTTTCTAACCTTGTCAATGTCTTGACTATATGTTCTATTCTTTTTACAACTCATGGTGGTAAATAAAGTGTGACTTTTCATGGAAAACACAAAATTGTCTGGGTGACCCCAAACTTTTGAACGGTAGTGTATACACACACACACACACACACACACACACACACACACACACACACACACAGTATTTATGTGCCACGATCAAATTCCATGAACAAAACTGAAAAATGCGTAAAATGAGATGAACTATATTGTGAATTTGGCTGCATTAATAATGTAAATTTTCCTGTTGTGGGACTAATAAAGGAATATCTTATCTCATCAAAACACAGGAAAGGTGATCACAGAGAGGAGAAGGGGATTCCACAGAGGGGCCATTGAGCTGACTACAACAAAAACTACAGTATACACCTGTACTGCAATAGATGCACAGTTCTGTCTGTCTATGTGGGAAAATCTGGACCAGATGTTTCACACAGCGCTATTTGTTACACGCTGATTTTAAGGAAAGTGTTGAATGGAGTCATGGACCAAACTGCGCTAAAGTCTTTGTCAATAATAATTGTTATCTTAGATGGATGATAAGAAGGTAAATGAGAGAGAAAGGTGATCTGCTGTAAGAACTGCTGTACATGCTGCGATGTGTGCCACCCTGCAGCCCATAAATATCACAAATATCCCCCTTTCCTCTCCTCCTCCCACTCCCCTGCTTCTCCTCCCTCTGAACTGCTTTACTCTGCTGCTCTTTATCCTCTCCTGCCTCCAGTGCTCATAAAAAGTGGAGCTGACAGGTGCTGGAGACCCAAGCCAGGGATACAAGAGTTGCAGGGATCATTAATGAGCGCTGGTCTGATAACTCTTGAATATTTCTGGATCACATAAATCTGTACTTTAGATTCTTTCCAAATATATATACACATCAACAGCTGCCGTTAAATTCAAACTGACTGGTTTGAACAGTTTTGTAGCAAATAAAAGTGGGATACCTGAATCAGCAAAAACAAACAGCTGCAAAGCGTTTTGAAGACACCCTCCAGCCAGACCGAGCTGTGGTCTGGTTAGCTGGAAGGGGAAGTAACGGAGGAAGGAGAAGTAATACAGACACCGAAGCAAGGGTCAGTTTCAATAGCAGCTTTGTTATTGTAGTAGAGGACTCAAATCACCCTCCTCTTCCTCCATGTCCTCCACCCACCGCCGAGTTGGCCAGCCCCCTGGATGTGTCTGCCGCAGTCGGGAGACGTTAGGAGTAGCGGGATGACTTGGATGTTTTCTGCTGTTGTGTTGACAAGCCTCCCATCAGAGCATGCAGCTAAGGACCACCCTGGTTGTCTCTCATAAAAGCGCGCTCCCCTTCGCCCTCGCTCGCTCTTTCCTCCGTTCACATCGTCAGCTCGTGAACCTCGGTTTTCTGACTTGGCTGCCTCGCTCTCTTTTGTTCGTTTTTGTCTGTCCGCATGCATCATTCCTGTGTTTGAAAGCTGTTAATGATGAATCAAGGGCTACCGCAGTTCAAGCAAATCAGATCTTCATTACCTCACCGTCACTGTTGTTCAGTCATGCATCTCATGTGGAATGGATTATTATGTGAATGTAGAATATGTACAGAGTTTGACTCTAACCACAGCCGAAGGAAATACTAAACACAGCACAGCAGGGAACAGGGAGTGACAATCTGACTCAGAGCCTACAGGTGGATGCTGTTGTGGAGGTGGGGTTTATGAAATGCAAAGTGCAAGTAGGACCAAGTAGCAGCATTGCAGCATTGAGCAATGAGCTGTTATACTCAGGGATACACATAATTTTGTGTATCCATGAGTGTTTGTGTCTGTTCCGCACTGTTCTTGATGTCTCCCTCACTGTCCAGTCATTAGTTCCTGAAGTTGGAAATATTTTAGTTATTTCGGCAACATTTGAATCTGATTTTGATGACAGTCCGTTTGTGGCTGTCAATCAAATCTGATCAAACGACATCCACACAATCCTGGTGAAGCAAAATTAACTCACTTTAAATACATATTTAGTCATGAATAATTAAGCTTTTTGATATGAAGTCATATTTTTTTTATTGACGTGATGTGGTGCTTTATTGGTGCATCCAGAACTAAACAAATTTTTTCATTCTAGGTCCCCAAACTGAGCCCCACATGGTGAATCTGGAGCCTTCAGGGCCCGTGATGGTCTGGGTCCCCAGGGTCCACTGATAATTCAGCATTAGTCAATACAGTATAGAAATGATATAGCCAAATTTCTTGTTTACAAAGTCATATCATCTGACAGTAAATTGCCCTCCCCCTCCCTTCACTATTATTGAATGTTGCTCATATTACCTCTGTGCTCACATTTGCACTTTATCTGCCCTTAACTGCACTTTATTACTTTAAGTAATTGGTGATCCAGCTTAAGGTCAACATAAGATTAATGTCAGGAACAACAATATGGAACCAATCTGCAATACATTTCCCGATCACTGACAACCTGCAACAGGAGATAAGTGCATATATGTGCAGGATGGAGTTGTCTGCACAAGCTCAGCAGAGCCCCTTTGAACCATAATCCCCCCGAATGTTCACTCACACAGCAGAAGGCCTCGCTAAATGGGGCACTGTCAGCAACCACACAATGCTAGGATTCACTTCAAAAACAATAGGAATACGAAACAAGGGACACGCACATGTGTGGAGAAGCAAACTCTTTCATAAAACCGGGGGGAAAAAAAACCGGCCAAGTTGAAAGACATGAAAGCCGAATATGTCCCAGCATATGGCCGCCAGATTTGTAGCAGATTTCCGATCATACGAATACAAGCTTTCCTGGTTTTTGAGTCAGGAAGGATGGATGGGAGGGGGATAACGATGTGATGGGGTCTGTTTCGCTTCAGACTGCCAGTGGCCGGTGGCTCGTGTATGTGCGAAATCTGACGGACAACTTCATTCACAGTGATACATGTCTTCAATCTGACGCTCATCTGTTACTGCAGCAGAGAGGGAAAGATGCTGTCTGTCAGGCTGCGCGCTTCAATGAAATGCTCAGTATTTATCGTCAGCCGCAGTAATGATTCATGAGGTGGAATGAAAGCACAGTGACAGATGCAGCGAAAGCTTCAACGAGCGATCAAGGCTTCGATCAGTACATGAGTCCTGACGAGCGAGGACGAGTTTTTTGTTCTCGTTTGTCTGCCAAAGCAAACAGATAATAAAACAAAAGCTGCCTTCAAATTGCATTTACATAAAAATAAAATATCTGACATCGGACAAATTTTTGAGGGAAACTTGATGGTAGGCTACACAGTGAGAAAGTATTTGGCTTGTAATAATTTTTCCTTGAGTGGAAAGCTATGAAAATAGAAAACTTGTGTCAGATGTCTGTTTGCTGATTTGCACTGTTTGCATGCAGATCACGATGGGTGGCATCATGTTTTACAAGTAACTGTGGTGCGACAGGGATCTAGCATTCTCTTGCGCGAGTCTTATCTATGATGTTTGTTTTGATTAGTGAAACATGTAAAAATGAGCGAAAGAACCTGATCTCATTCTGTAAGCATTTTCAAACAGGCCCCAGATTTTCCAGCCTGATGATCAGACTAAATTCCTATTTCAATTCACTTCATTATTCAGGCCATTGTGTTCATGTTAGTCAGGTTTGGAAGTTGTTGTTTTTTTGTCATTTGTATTTGAAACACTAAATTTTTCTAGTAAAACTGTGTCGAATGACAATATCAAAGAGGTCATTTGTACTGATGAACCTATAGAGAATCATCTGAATCTGGAGCTGTATGAGTTTCAACTCATTTTTCCGTCTGTCCGCAGCTTTGTTTTTCTTCCATCTCCGCTCTCATAGCATTGTTTTCAGTCGCAGCAGGCAGCTGTTTTCAGTGAAAAAAGGATTTAGAAAACAGATTACTGCTTTTGTGTCAAATGTTGCCAACGTTGTACTTTTTTTTTTTTTTTCACCCAGCTGGAACAGAGAGGATACTATTAAATGCACCACTCGCTCCCAGAGCTAAAATATGGTTGGTCTGATGTCACTGTGAGACTTTTGTCCAGGTTGGAGGCTCACACAACCTTTACCATGTTCATATGGTGCTATTTATATGCCTCAAGAAACCATGAGTGAAATAAGCAAATTAAGCGACAGCTGAATATTTCTGCCTTGGAACCAATGGCAGTCTTAGAAACATGGATTCAGACAGTGAGGATTTCGTACATTCAACACACCTAAGGAACCAGTCCTGTGCAGGTGAAGGTGAAACAAGCTGGTATCAGAGGAGACACCAGGTGTAGCTACGCCTGGGTATTTTGCAGGCTAAGTGTTACTATTTTAAAAGTGATATGTGTTCTGTTTTCAGTTCAAAGTTGCAAGGGAGAAATGGAAAGTCTTCACGTATAACCAAAGGAGCTGCAAATATGAATTTGCAGTCACCATTTTCCAGAGCGAATGTTTTGCAGCAAAACTTATACTAAAGTCTGACATGTTTGCATTAATTTATCCTGAGTTGTTTTTTTTTTCAGAACAAAGATGAGTTTTTAGTTGTTTAATCAATGCCAGGAGAGGAGCTTTAAAGCGCCAAGTGGGATAAAAACCTAATAGCACCCAATAACCAGAGCATCAACGAAAATAACTTTTAACAGTTCCAGAGAACACACCTCGCCATCGTAGCTTAGCTGGAGTAAACATAGATTGAGGCCTCGGTTATCCCCATGTGTGTTTGCCTTTCCGTGCTCGCTGGTTTAACTTAAGATCTCATTATGAGAGTGAGCTCTGAGGTCAACTGAAGCAGCAGCGGGGAGAAACATGACGGATCAGGGAAAGACCTTGTACAGAAAGACCGAAATATTAAATGCAAACAGGACGTATACAAACACAAACTGATCTAATTTATATGATGTTCTATGGGCAGGAACTCGTAAATACAGATTGTTTTCTGTCATTTAGGAGGGCAATTTTAATGTCATGCTGTGTAACAAGCCACATCTTTATCCTGTTAAACTTTATTAATTTGGCCTCAGCTTTCATCCAGAGTTTATAGGCCTTCGAAATGCCTGAATCCCAGAGGCAGGGCTTGTCGAACAGGGCTCACCCACTGTTCGCTATGTAAACAGCTGTAACCCACACACAGACACACACACACACACACATATGCTGGAGAGGAAAGAAACAGTGAATCTACAGGAACTGGAAAAAAAAAAAAAAAGATACTCAAATCTGAACGTTAAAGGAGCACTGTGTAAACGTCATGTAATATTTTATGTGCTCGGCAAATGCAGAAATCTCACACTGCAAATATTCAGAGGCGAGGGCAGAAAAATGTGACATATTTAAACAGTCTGTTTTAGAAGGCGGGGTGCAAGCCATAATCACAATAATGAAAAACATCACTGTTTAATTTGGGTCATTTGTAAACTATTTATTCAACAACAAAAGTGTGGTTTTAGCTAGAAAAAGAGCAATAATATTACTGAGTACGTTACAGTAATTACAAATACCACTGAAGTTCATTCTTGGAAACAGCACAAAAACAATCTGACCACAAGGTCCACTTAGTAGCTGCTCTGGAGCTTTCAATCATGTCTCATTATCTTCCTCAGCAGATGGAGTTTTCCCAGTTGTCGTAGAATTTGCAGACTTTCACATTTTTCTAAGCCCGTACAGGAATGTTTTTGTCCATAACAAACAAAAATTTGAGATGGAAAATTGATTCTTGACTTAAAAAAAACAACAAAAAATTAAGTTCAAAAGCTCCAGAACACTTACTGAGTGGATCTTGTGGTGGCGTTGTTTTTGTCAGCTGCTATTTCCAAAGTCAAAAACGACTGTATTTGGTATAAAACAAACTATACCTTGACTTCTTTTTTTCCCGGGTCAACCATACTTTTTAATTTGTTGAAAAGTTAAAATTATTAATTCATTATTGATATTATTCAGATTTGATCATATTCATACAATTTTTTCATAACAGCATGTGAAGCACTGCACTTCTATATTGAGAGTGTGTGTGTGTGTGTGTGTGTGTGTATGTGACATCAAATGTGTGTGTGTGGTCAGGAAGCTCCACGCGCAGCAGAATAAATGTGTCTTCAAAAAGGTGGTTTACAGTAAATAGACGATGGTTTAAGCGTTTAACTGTCCTGTTCCTTGTTATTCATGGCTGCATGATATTTATTTATAGAGCAAATAGAGTGAAACATAGAATTGATCTAATCATGGAGTACAACTATCAAGCGTGGTTGAGCTGTTGTTTAAGTCCAACAGAAGTATTTTACAGTCATACAATGAACTTGATGAAAGTTCATTACTGTCTTTGGAAACAGGAACAAAAAAAGAGTTAACTTAAACCCCATTTAGTTTTTATTGGAGCTGTCAGTATTTCAGTTTTCATTGCTCAACAGAAACCTCCGGGCCTCGAGTCAACTTTTTTTTTTTTTTTTAAGATTCCCAGATAGGAGATTGAAAGGTTTTATTTGTCACGTACTCATACAATATGTGTATATCTTGAAGCTGTGCTAAAATAGCCTACTGTACAATAAACCATAGTTTAGAATAAGAGTAAAAAGGATAAATATATGATACATAAAACTGCTAAAGAGGAAAGTACTTTTGATGTTTTGCAGGTTTGTAGTATTTGTAGATGGAAACAAAGTACTTTACTTTCTTCAAGTTTAACATTAAAATCAGTCGTTTGTTTCTTGGTAGGTTCAACCTGTCTCATTCCCTCTCATCAACACCTTCTGAAAACACACACTCATACACACAGTGAGTGGACATGTTTTGACAGGTGGTCATCACTGGTTTATACAGTATAATAGCAGTCTGCAGAAGTTCCTCCGGGAGCGGAAGAAGAGACGGAAAGAGAGTGAGTGTGTGCGTGTGCATGTGTTTGTGTTATGTATATAACCAAATGACAGACAACCAGAGCAAACACACACACACGCAAAAAAAAAAAAAGAGAGTGAGTGATTGAGCAAGAAGGAGATGGAGGCTGAGTGTTATTTCAGTCACAATGCATCCAGTTGTCACTGAGCCCCATGACCAAAAGCCTTTTCATTCCCTCCTCTCTGTTTCATAAACCACCTCCGTATGCCGAGCAGCACATCTGGTGGACAGATGTCTATCTCTCCTCCATCTCTTGTTTTCTCTCCCTCTGTACTTCTTTTTCCTTTAGGCAGGCCTGGTGTTAATCCCTCTCTCCTCCACCTGGCCCAGACCACCCACACACTGAGCGGGGCAGCGGCGGCCCACCAGCAGAGAGACGCTGTGTCTGTGTGAGTGTGTATTACACAAAATCATGTGGACAAAAGGACTGCACTTACTGTACTTACTTTTACACAGCAGCAATAAGAAGAAAATGAACAAACAAGCATGTATTATTGGTGTTCTAATTCTGTTCTGTTTCTGGCACATTATATATCATAATTAATCTTTTGCCGGTTTCTAAATGTCACAAATATCATATAGCATTCAATTCTGTGCATTGTTTTTACATTTTACATCCTCTGCAAGAGGACATATTTTTTTCTCACCTAATTCTTCCACAAAAATGGAAAAAAAAAACTTCTTCACTGTGTGTGTTTTTTCTTTTATACTGTGTGTAAAAGGTACTACAGCACCAACAGGATACTTAATTTATATGCAACATTTTCTTAACTAAGCCTTAAAGAAGTATCACCAATTTTCAAGCTTTTCTTTGGGTGCAAGGTGTGGATTAAAATGTTTATACCCCGTAACTCTTGTAAGAGCTGAGTATATTGCAGGGGAACCACTGACCGCTTGAATTGCACATGTGATGATACATTTACAGGCTTGATTTGACTTTAATTTTAATGTTTTGTTTTAAATACAGCTGACATAATGAAAATTGTGAATACAAGCACTATGGCAAATAGATAGATAGGTGGAGAAAAGGTTGACAAAATGTCCCTTTAAATAAGCAGCATGGAGGTTTAGCACTTAGCCTTTGTCGCCATCTACTGGTGAGGTCACCATAACACTCAAACAATGAAATCAGCCCAGCAGACACACAGGTCATTTTATAAGACAACAATGGCACCTCGATGTGCACTCAGTAATACAACAGTCCTGCAATACATTCTCCTTCATGGAAGTTTTAGAGAGGTGCTGATTCAGCTTCATGATCATTTTATATTTCGATTTGTTTTACTAAAACCAGACAAAAACACTTACTATCCATAAAAGCCACATTTTTACAATGAACTGGATAAGTTTCACAGTGAGTCATTGACAGATAGAGTCAGATATTATTTCTCCCTGTTGTCCAGCAGAGTTTTCTACACTGGCACACATGTGCAAAAACAGAAGAGGCGTTCCAACTTCCACCCAAAAACAGCAGCACAATATGTACAACAAAAGCATTTCAGATAACAAAGCAAACTGCATGCAGCTTTTATCCAACACAAACAATCAAGTCCAGGGTGATGGAGCTCCAAACAGGAACTCATATATTTTGAATTAGCAGCGAAAAGTGACGGAGAACGTGGAAAAGTGATGCTGAGTTTCCTATTATTGCAGGATGGGGGGCTGACAACAGGGCCGAGTCCCTCAACCACGCTGTGAACACACCAGTGGAATTTGGACAGCGGTAATGCTGATGATGAGAAATATGAGAGAGGAAGACACAATACTCTGTTGTTCCATGCAATGTCATTGTGACCCCGCCAGACACACACACACGCACAAGCACGCACGCACGCACGCACGCACGCACGCACGCACGCACGCGCGCACACACACACACACACACACACACACACACACACACACACACACACACACAGTATGTATCTATGCTTAGAGGAAATCACAGGTTTCAGTCTTCCACATATTCACAATTAGAAACCTCCTTGCTCACATAGAAACACACACACTCACACAAGCTATTGTCAGTGCTCATCTCATGTGGAAACATTTGTTGCTGTGTTGCCAAAAGTGGAAGTGGATGCGAGCGGTGCTGTTGGAAAAGCCGCAGTGCACTCGTAAAGTTGTGTACGTAATGCAGCGCAGGTGATGACGCTTCAGAGTCAAAAGGTCAGACTGAGGCTTTCGGAGTCAAATGAGTCAGACCAGTCCTCCCAGACTGAGAGTTACTGGGCTGGATCTATTTCCCTGCTCATCTTTTCTGCTTTTCCACTCTGATGACACAAATCATCTACTGCCAAAACTGTTATCCTGAAGAATAGAATAGACTAAATGCAGACAAATGGAAATTAACAAACAAGAACAGATCCCCTGTCTACAAAATTAAATCAATTTTGTTTAAACAACTAATGGTACGTAAGTTTATAATTGTCATGTTCTGCAGCATAAATAACTGTGCATCCCCACACTCACTAACACACACAGCACATACACTCACACATAACTGAGGGCATTTCAACAGACTGGGTGTGTGTCATGAAGATGAAACCTGCTGAAACAATTTATCATAAGCAACACATGACTTTAACAACCAAAGATATTTCCAGCCAGGGAGAGTTAAATGCTTTGGACACTGAGTTGATTTTCTACTGTTTTCACAGGCCTTAACCAGTTCATACTCTTACTGTGTTCACATTGTTAAGTATCTGCACTTGTTGGATATCTTTGTTTGCAGAGGAACCTGCTCTGCAGGATTATAAACTAATATTGTATATTGACATTGAGTGATCGCTATTGAAATATTGTTCATGTCATGTAAAAAAAATATGATCTGTTCTGTTTTGTTCTTGTGATGGCTGTCATATGAACTGTGTCTTGTGACTGAGATATAAATTATTACAAGGCCTGCAGAGCTTGAAAGAGCACTAGTACTATTGTACTCAAGCAAAAGTACTATTCCTTTAAAGACCTTTTAGTCAAGGAAAAATAAAAGTGCTTGTGTAAAAATCTACTTTTAAAATGAAATTATAGCTCATGGTTCACAACAACAAGTTTGTCCAAACCAACAATAACTTCCAAACTTCCATTTATAGGCAGATGTTGCAGCTTGTGTATCCACCTGATTATCAACCATAAATATACATCAGCCTTCCTCTGCCTCACTACAGGTCACCAGAAAAGACACAAAACAGACAATTATACACAAACGACCAACAATAAGCAAAAAAGAGCTGTGGACACCGTGTCAGGTGCAACAAGTAAATGAGGCAACAGAAATTAAATAGCTCCGACTTTAAGAGCAGAATAAAACATCAGCAGAGCAGACAACACAGACATGTATAAACATGATCAACTCCACAGTGGCTGCAGCCACAAACACACATATTAAAGCAAAGAATAAAACATCAGCAGAGCAGACAACACAGAGATGAATAAACAATATAAACTCCACAGCGGCAAACACATACTAAAGCAAAGAGAGCTGCACAGTTTCTACAAACCCACATGCGAGCACACACACATGCGCGCGCGCGCACAAAGCTGCACTCACCTGTCTGGACGACTTTCTGTGGCACAAATAGTAAGAAGTAGAAGTGAAAGCAGAGGCTCCTGAGCAATGTAGCATTTTAGCATTTAGCATTTAGCTAAACCCAGCATGCACCTGGCACCTGCATCTTGGGTGTGTTTGATTTGTGCCACTTAGTGTGCCTACCTGGTGGTGCATTCAAGCAGTGATTGATTAAGGTAGATGCAACCTACTTTTTAAAACTATGCTGAGGTACAAAACATTAACCCATCATGTCTTCATTATGGGTTTTAGTGTATTGTCGTTGCATCATGTTCTACTGCAATGTTGCCTCAGTTTGCTGTCATGTCACTCTGCACAGCAACAACAACAAATTACTGAAGTGAATTTCTGTCATAAAATTATATTGTTACATGTCCTTATGTATGTGCATATACCTGCACTGCTGGTTTATAGTGGAGAAGGATTAATACTGATCCCAGGTCCTGACTTACACCTGAAGAGTGGAGCTATTGTGTCCCCCTGCTGGCAGTGAGAGTAATTACACAAACAATGTTGGCATCACTACCTGTGCAACAGTGCAGGAAAGTCGACACTGACTCCGATTTAAAAACTCCAGTATACTGTGAAATACGGAGAGATTTACCTGGAGGTGATCAGTTTAATCGTATGAACTCATCTGTCCAGAGCAGTGCACTGCAGCTTTAAGCACCTCGTAAAAACATGGAGCTGTGGTGCTTTCCTGGCTCCCATTCAGCTGTTGACGTTGAATGTACAGTATGTGTGCAATCAAGGAAACGATTGATTGAAGCCATTATGCTCTGATTAGCCCGCTGGTTGCTCTCTCCCTCCCAGCTGAGTCTATTCTCAGACAGGAGACAATAAAAGAGGCCTTTCTCCTGCCTCCCTCTGTCTGTCTGACCTTCAGCTCTTTTTCCTCTATATACTTCTTTTCTTGTCCTTCTCTACTTTTCCTCCCACTTCCCTTCCTTCCAATCTGTAGGGTCTCTTAAAAATGCATGTATACATAAGGATGAGGAGAAGTGGTACCCTCACACCTGTGGCTGTGTGGTCACATCCTGTTTGGAAAAGGCCTCATCAAACACCCTAATCCATCCTAATCTTCTCCTACCCCTCTACCCCACCCCTTCTAAAACCCCCACACAACCCCCCCTGCTCTGCCAAACCAGGAAGTGTGCACAGGAAACAGCTGTCCCCTACGTCCGCCTGCTCGCCCCAGGCCAGGTGCATCCTGGGAACAGAGCAATATGTGACCGTCGACATGTGGCTGACACTGTATGAGGTGCCGTTACAGTAATCAAGACAGCCATGAACTTTATGCAGTGACGAGATAAAAAAAACAACAACAAAGCACCTTGCAACCTACTGGGCCTTTTCAAATCCTATTTCTGAAGTTAATATTTGTTACAAAAAAATCTACAGTGTTTGGGCCTTGATGTTACAAGGTGGTAATGAGGATGAACTGAATAATCTACGTTTGATCTGCTTGAGATAAAGCAGATACACTTGACTCACGAGTGATCGCTTCTCCTCGACTCAAAGGGGAACTCCACCGATTTTACACATCAAAGACTGTTTACAGGTGTTGTTCAAGCCTTTTCTGTCTCCAGATGGAGCTGTGTCAAAAGTGAGTCAGTGTCTGTGGGAGCTGAAGACTACAAGTGTGAAAATGAAAAAAAAACCTGGGGGCGTGACGAAAGAAGTGAGCTCACCAGACCTCTCTGATTCAGGCTGGTGGCTCGAGTCTGCATTAGCCACTAATAGCTTAAAACACCATAATCTCTGACTGAACTGTCAGTGGTCAATGTGTGTGCATTGTGGGTAATGTAGGCGCCAGGTTTTGAAAAGGATGAAGAATGCGTGGAATTAAAAAAAGACAATGTCTGTGGTTGTGCTGCATCAATTTGGATCCTTCTTTAAAACTGTCCATCATGAGTTGTCTTTTAAATTAGTCTTTATCTGTATGAATTTATGGACTCACTCAACCTTTATTTATTTGAACAGATACATAGTGGCTGTTCCTGAATTTTTCTCTTATACATTTCAGACCAGAAAAACTATTACTACTATTTTAATATCTGACAAAAAATTAGAAAAATAATTGTTTGCTCATGCTATATAATAATATTACAACATGCCCCTTTTGACACTTCTGAATTCTGCTGAAGTCCTAATGAATTTGATCAGGACTGTGTCATGTAATGGGTGACATCGGATTCCAGGTTGGCAGTGTAAACACATTCTCCTGTTTTGTCCCAACTCTCAAACATAAACTGAAACTCTTCTTGTCGTTGCTTTCTCTCGTTGGATGGCCGCTCTCCAGCACAGTCAGGAAAAATAAACAGAGTCGACATCTGTCGCAGCAGAGGAGGAGACAGAGCATCTGTCCCGGCCAGCGCTCGCAGCATTGTTTGTCACTTTCTCCATGAAATGCACTGCGAATATTGCCTCAAACAATTAGGTTCCAGCGATCCCTATCGCCCGGCACACAATAGTGTTTACATGGCGTGGAGGAAGCGTGGCCATGGAGCCCACTTTAGGGAGTGTGTGTCTGTTTTCTTGGGCATGTGCATGTGTTGTGTGTGTCCTCAAGAACTGTTCATACGACTTTTATGACTCTTAGTTCACACTATAGGGTGAAAAATACTGTAGTGCCATTTGAATATGGCTTTGATTGGTTTCTTATTTTACTCTGCAGTTCTCTTTATCTTAAAAGCAAAACTGTTGCCTTTGAAACTGAAAAGTTTAATTCATAAAGAATAAAATGCAGCCGAGCTTGTAAAACGGGGACAATGAAAGTTCCCATAGTTTATTCAAAAGATGAACTTGGACCATCATCACCTGGTTGATAACTGTGTGCGAAACATGAATCTTTGGTGAAGCAGTTAGTATGACAGGAGGACCAGTGATGCAATACTGCTAATAAGCTAAAGTGGCTTCCTTCATTTTGGAGTCTTCAGCTCTCAGTTTCCTCCAAACAGCAGAGAGTGCAAAGTAAAAAGTCAAAGTTCTTTACATTAAAAATTGTATTTACACCCTGACAAGAGCCTCAACTGATGGCATTTAAACATACTACATATACATTATAGTATGTATGCAGGTATTATGTGCAGTATATTATGTCTGTAACTGTGGGACACAATCTTATATATTTGCCAATGTCATCTTCAGTGTGTTTCCTGGACAACAATTTAACAGGTGATGTTTTCTTTGGGCCACAAATAAGCCACAAGGTTTTCATTTTCCACTCCTCACCCACACATGCTTAGTGGCGCAGCAAGAAGATCAATGTCGGTTCTGCAGGTGCACACACAAACACTCTCAGACACACACACGCAAAGTGAGAGAACCTTTACATATACCTTTATTTCAAATGAAGTCTCGAGGGTATTTAACAGATAGCCTGAACCTGACTTTCACACACACATACACATACACACACACACATGCACATACACACACACACACACACACACACGCACACACACACACACACGCACACTCACTCGACTCATGCACAAAGGTTTTCCCATCAATACTCCATTTATTGAGCTGGGTATTTTGAGGTAGCCAGGAGGAGGGTGTGACAGCTCGGCTCTGAGATTAAAACAATCCTCTCTTGATTTCTTCCTCACTCAAGGGAAAAGCGGAAGCTGTCTGTTATCGTTTGTTTCTATTAATATTCCGCATTTACAGTTTGGGTGTTCACACGGGGCCTTAAATGAGAAAGTCAACGATTTGTCTTCTGTGTCTTTCCTCTTTTGAGGCAGCTGCCCAGAAAACTGACTGTCTGGCAAGTCAGGCTTTTTACAGTAAGACCAGGGGAAATCCAGAATATACACTGATTTGTTGTCTGCTGGCTCGCAGGGTTTCATCAGTCTGGTTTCACCGTACTGTGACCAACACTGTCTTTACAAAGTTAATGCGTCCAGATGTAGCCACTATAAGCCGATGCAGCCAATTTTTTTTTCAGTTAGCAAACTATAAAGTTGTCAGGAACCCAACATACATTAAAAAAAATTACACAGTCACCTTTTAAGATGTACAATTATTTAGTGACATTCATCTCAAAATATTCTAATAGGATAGTTCAAGGATGAAATATTATCATTTAAATTGTACTATACAATTACTGAAAAATATAAAACAGAGAATGTAGGAAATAAAACTGTAATACAATCAATTGACAAATAAAATTGTATCCCAATTTGGTTTTGTCCATTTTTCCACAAGAAATTGGTATCTATCACAAATATTAGGACAAATATTACAAATCAAAAATATCACAAATCACAAATATAACAAATCTTATTAGGACTAAAACAGTTATGGGCCCATTTCAATAATTTCGTCTTGACTTTGTTGGATTTATTTCTTTTTACTGTTATATTTCAGCTTTAAAAAATGTCCTACCATCACGTGAAGCCACAAAAAATTAAAAACAATCAGTGAACAAAGCTAAAGGCATTTTTTTTTATTAAAGTTATATTTTGAATGAATCTCAAAAATCGACACAGTGAACACTATATTGGCAATTCAACAGTGTGAGAACATTAACCTGCATTACTTTTAACAGGAATATATAAAGCACAGGAAAAGATAATCCCTTAAGTATTTCTCTCTGTCCCCTGTGTAGCTTTTTATATGTGACAGGCAAATTTATACAGCATGTGCAGGCACAGCGGTGCCACTACAACGTTATTCTGGCTCACAGAGAGCGATCAACTGGAACCACAGCTGCTGGACGCAAAACAGTGTGACCGACCAATAGATGACACTGTCTGCACCCTGATGGTACTTAGACTATTGTTATTTCAGCATATTCAGACCCCATGACAGTTATTGTTCATCGTAATGATGATGATGATGATGATGGCATTGATGACCACAATGAAAAAAATAACAATGATGATGATGATGATAAAGATGATGAAGGTGATGACAGATTTGTTGAGTAGTTGCTCAGCAGGCTGCTTTCTTTCCCAGGACCTTGAAGGTCACGTAACTGTAAAGCCTTTATAATGTTTGTGTTTCAGTCTGTCTAAGAAGGAAATGACTGAGGGAATGTAAAAGAGGCGTTGACCCTGAGGTGGAGAGAGAGAGAGAGAGAGAGAGAGAGAGAGACTTTGGGAAGGAGGGAACAGGAATGGGTGAGAGATAGATTTAGGAAGGAAGTTCGGGGCTCTTGGAGAGGAAAGTTACCACGATGATGACTCGTGTAGGTCACCAGTGACACAGGTGTGCTCTGATGTCATAAATCCCAAAATCTGTCCCGAGTCGAGTGAATAGAGATCTATTGTGTTTGTACAATGGGTTACAGTATTATTTTATATCTTGATTAAGTTCATTGTTTTGATTAGCTTTTCAATTTCAGAAAAATATTGGAAAACAGTGAAAAATGTCTTTTTTTTTTTGCCCATGTGACTTATTCAAATATAATATACAACTATAATATGTTTTATACAGCTACCAAAACATGATGTATGTATTTAGTTCACTATTACAGATAATGAACACCTCAAATCGTCATATTTCAAAGCTGAAAAAAACAAAACAAAACACTGAAACAATCATTCATTGATTGTCAGAACAGCTGATGATTACTTTTGTGTTGATCAATGGATTTCCTGGGATTATAACGAGGATAAGATAATCAGCTTTAATAAAAGGAAAGCTCTACTCAGGACCCACAGCTGCTCCTCTTCTCCCTTTTATTACTTTAATTTGCCCAGAATGAAAGTACATATGCGTGTTTTTATTATACTCACACATTTTAAGAAAATAAACTATAGGTGATTCCCCATCTACATCTATGCATGTACAAACATCCACTTTATGTGCGTATTATTAAGCATGTGCCTGTGTGTTCAGTCCACCTTTGTCTGTTTATTATATTGTGATATAAGTGCAGTTGGGGATATTTTCTTGGAAGCAGTCCAGGTCCCTTCAAAGTCTAGGACTGACCAGTCTGGTGTGATGTGTGCGTACATGCATGCAGGCGTGAACCAGCTTGTGTGTGTGTGTGTGAGAGAGAGTTAGAGATGTGTTATGAAAAGTGTGTGTGTGTATGTGTAGGTATTGGTGGTGGAGGGGGATGAGGGGTGGTGGTGGTTCCTTATCTACAGGCCACAGGCAGCTTTTGAGGCTCTTATCAGCAGCCACCATATTGTACTCGCACATCCTCTTGTCCAGCAGGGAGCGGAAAACTCTCCTTGCAACATGGCTCCCTCTCTCTCCCCCCTTCTCTCTCTCTCTCTCTCTCTCATTCTCTCTCCCACCTCACATTTGCCAGTACCAGAGCTCTTCGACTGGCAACCAACCGTTGCATTGTGTCTTCTTGGCGAAGAGAGTGAGAGAAGGAAGGGACAGACAGGACAGTGAAAGAGAGAGAGAGAGAGAGAGAGGTGAGAGTGACATACGGACAGAGACCCACACCATCCATCGTCAATCAAAGGAGCAGCTTCACAACCAAAAAACAAATAAGTACGTTTGGACTCTTTTTCAGACTCATTCTGACTTTATCTCCTTATATATATTTTTTATTCTATTATTTTTTTTGAATAGATTCTCATGGGTGTGAGGAAGTGTTTTGAGTGGTGTCAGACAGTTTGGCTCCAGTTCTGATCTCGGAGACTGACAGACACTGACAGGCTGCAGTGGAGTGTGAGTGACCTGAGGAGGAGGAGGAGGAGGAGGAGGAGGAGAAGGAGGAGGAGGAGGAGGACGTTAACACTGAGGAGATACACCATGTGCGTTCACAGATCACTTGAACTCTGACGGATTTTGCATGACAGTGACAGACATGCCACTCTGGATGTCATAATGTATCTGTGAGTACCTATTCAATATATTTTATTTCATTTTCTATGCAGCCTGTTGTGCATGAGTGGTTTTAAGCCTCTAACTTTAAAATAATAATAACAATAATAATAACAAAAGCATCTGATTGGAGTCACATTTGCCATATGTCATTTATAGTATATGAAGGCTACTTTTAATTAAATAGTCTAGTTTCTCTTGAAAACTGGTGAAAAAAAGTTGTTATTTAAAGCTAAATAGATTAAGAAATTACATATGCAGTTATGGCAGATGGTTTGTTGGATGGTTATTAACCAGTTATATTTTTTGTGACAGCCTACTGGTTATAGTAAATATACATTATATTCTGTGTTTGGCTTAAACAATAATTAAGGCAATAACAAATGGATTCAACAGAAAGAAAAGACATTTAAATGAATTAAATTAAAAAAATATTTTGATAAAAAACATAGGAAGGTTTTTCTCATAAAGCCTATCAAAGATATTTTATTTGAGGAACTGACTATTTGACTTTATGACTTTATGACTATTAGAAAGCTTGTTGTTTAATTGTGTCCCTTGTGCTTCTTGTGCCTTCTTATTGTGCTGTGAATATTGGCTTGAATAGGAAGCAAAGGCTGTACTATCTATCTAACAAAATATATGGGGGCGCGGGGGGTATTTGCATTGTTTCTGGGAGGCCACAGCAAAAATAATTATCTTGAAAAATTTTGTGCAAGTGTTCTCTTTACACAGACATTTAAATGTCAGCAAATATAATAAAAGTAGATGATAGATGATTAAAATAAAAACAACATGCAAGTGTTGAACATTATTGTGAAAGAGGGAACTGTCCAAAACAAAGTCATGACCACTAGAAAAGTCAAAACAGGAACAATTGCGATTGCAAAACCAGAGAAATCATGAGCGTTTACACCTTTGCTGTGCAGAGTAACAACAAATGTGAAAACTGTAAATTCATTAGATATCCGTCATTTCAAAATCCCATCAGGGCTGTAGCATGGGATGAATCTGTAAATTTCCAGGAATTACATTTGGATTTTAAACTGTAAACCAGCGTCCACTGAGACCAACAACGCCTAATTACATTTAAGTATGAGCTCCTGTGCTTGTCTGCAAAACATTTTCATATCTTATTCCTTTTAGTAAACATACACCAAATATATATCCTGAGTGTGAGTTTTTTTTTCTCTCTTTCTTTTGTTCAACAGACTCTTTGATATCAATCCAATCTTCGGCGGTCTGGGACGTTTTGAATGTTTAAGGATTTTGACTCACATCCTCAAAATACGCACAGACAGACAGACAGACGGACAGATTCAATAAGAGCAGCCACTGGAGACTCGTTCAAAACCTAGAATCTGCTGCTCAGGATGTACTGTGAGAAAAATCCACACCAAATAAGACCGCAACAACCGCCCCGGGCCCACACTGCATCCAGCGGCCGTACCACAGAAATAGTCGTCCTTTAAAGGCTGCGAGGACTGAACCACACAGACATGAAGACATTTGTATCAGTGGCACCTTGTGTACTGTTGTAATGAGGGAATGGACACAAGCTCACGTTTACTCACAGTCTAGATACAACCAGCATCAAATCTTCATATTTAGTGAGGTAGAGATAATCTGCATGAAAGTGAAGGGAGCAAAAGAAGAAGAAATAAAGGGTTATTAATGACCTCTATGGAAAAGGTGGTGCACATGAAGATGCTAGTTACTCTCACACACATATAAAAACACCACAGTGACACACACACTCACACACACTGGGCAGCTGAGAGGAACAGGAGGCACTGACGAGGACTCCCCCAGAGACTTCACCACCATGATGGAGAAGCTGAAGCCCACTGGCACACCTGCCTCACCCCCAGACCTACCTCGCTCCTCCTCCTCTTCCTCCGCCTCCTCCCCGTCCTGCGCCTCCATAGAGCAGCACAGTCCCCTCCAGAGCAAGACTTCCTCGGATGCTATCAGCAGCCCAAATCCTACTAAAAAGACAGGACAAGTGGATGTCCCCCCACGTGGCTCGATTCAGTCCCCCACTGCACCAACGGCGGTGTTAACCAACCACCGCGCAGACACAGCTGCTGCCCCCAAGCCCATCATCATGAAGCCCGAGGAGGAGGAGGAGGAGGAGGAGAGGCGAGGAGGGCCGACGTCCACCACATCCCCAGATGCTTCCACCAACGGCTCCCCGACTCTTTCCTCCCCACCTCCGCTCCTCCCAGCGCCAGCCAAGACCTCCCCGTGCCCTCTACCACCTCCCACCTCCACCGCGTCCTTCCCTCTGTCCTCATCCTCCTCTCCTCTTCCTCCACACATTCCCGTCATCAGCCTTGGTCACAGCAAACCCCCTCTACCGCTCACCAACACCCCTCTGACTGCCCTCCACCCAATTCCCAACCTCCTGCACGGACCCCATGGGGACCTTCGCCGCAGTCAGCTGACCTGCCTGCCCGTGGCCAGCCCTGGTGCTCCTGGATCTTCTGCAGGTTCTGGGGGGCTGTCAGCTCCCTCCCCAGGACCCCTGTTGCCTCAGCAGTACCTGTCTGTACACCCCTTCTTCAGCAGGTGAGATTTGTCTTATGAGCAGTGTGGTTCCCAGCCTTTTTGCCTCATGACCTCTTAAAATTGATCAGTTTATACAGAGTGATTTTTCGCTTCAACTGAATAATGTTTAGGAGGTAAAACTATTTATTGCATGAAAAAATAACATCTTGCAACTCCTTCATTTTGTACCGTGACCCTTTTGAGGGGTTCAGTATTGACAGTGTAATCCAATACACAAATGTAATGAGCAGAATGTGTGTTACATAATGATGTTGGTGGAATATCTGTTTCCACTAAAATAATTCACGTTACATATGAAGCTGTGAGGAATAATTGAAAATACTATAATGGAACTTCAGCCCTCTGTGGAGCATCATATCAAACTGAAGACAAATAAAATGCCACCTTCTGATTCACTTCCTTTCCACCAGGCATGCAAACAGACGTGGAGCTCTTAACCATAAAACACCACAATATGCTTTCCTGAGATGTTACTAGTAATAATGATGCGGCTTCGTTGGTAACGATGGCAAGTTTCTGTTTCAGCGGAAACCTCAACTGCTGGGATTTCATGACTTCCCATTGTGATTAATAGTCGCTACGCTGCACGGTTATGCGAAATTGACAGCAGGATGTGTGCTGTTGTGAAGGAACCTCACAGTTGTCGTGCTAAATTTGGCCGTGGAACGCGAGCTGTATCGTGCAATCTCTTTCTCATTTTGTACCAAAAAAACCCAGAAGAGATATCGCTCTTTTCAAAATATACATCTATATTTAATTGCAGCTAAATTTAGTTGTTGAACTGACAAAAGGCGGCAATAGCAAAACTCTTGAAGAGCTTTTTGGGCTCGTACAGTTGGCTTCATCTGCGCTCATGAAGAAAGGCATTCACTTTGCTGACGTTATCAAAGCCCTCCTACTGTTCATCTATTCTCTGCTCCAAAAAGGATTTTCCACATAGTTTCTTTCTGTAAGAGAGAAGCACTAGTTATGTTAAAAGCAGGACATTTTTCACAGTGACAACATCTATGGTTTCACCATCTGTCATGGAGGTCTGGGAATAAGGTTCCCTCCTCGCTTCTCTCTGGTCTGTTTGTAGCAGGAAGCATTGATCTATTTTACCCCCCCGAGGAAGAATCAGCTAGTAACCAGACTTAATGAGACTGGGCTAAAACTCTGCATGCACACTCGATCAATGCCACCAACATAATCACACCTCGGTTAATGGCTTCCACCATCGTCTCGAATTCTCTATCCGCTCTCAAAGATTTCTCTCTATCTGGGAGAGGAGGTGCTGAAACACGTTTGTCAACTGCTATTTATACTTAGCTGCATTTCATTTTCTAGGTTGATTGCGAATGCAGTTGCATAAATGTGACTTCGTTGTGTTTTTATCTGTAGTTCTTACCTGGGTCCCTCGGGTGGAAGCTATGGTGTCATCAACAGCAGCCGGATCAAGAGAAGACCCTCGTCACACTTTGAGATGGACATCAGCGATTGTGAGTCTCATCTGTGTGATCAAATGAAGAATCAGATGTCAATATTGATACAAATAGTTACTGTATGTTAATAGACTGTATGTTAATAGATTTCTTAATTAACCACTTACTGGTATTTATTTTTGAGTTACTGTTTGCCTGTTCTCCTGCTGTGACAAGTAAATTTCCCCTAAGGGGGATCAATAAAAAAATCTTATCTTATCTTATGATTCATATTTAAAACATTTAAAGGATAAGGTTGCTGATATTCTGTATTTTTCTTAATGTCAACACTATCAGTGTGTTAGTCCATCCTTCCTTACCATTTCTGTGGCTTTTAGCCCAGAGCCCAGTTGTTCTTACTGACTTACTGACCTGTTTTAATAGTCTTAATAGAGAAATAAGTTCTACCAGGCTTTAGCTGCATAATATTTGTTAGTATGATCATTCCAGTGTTTCTTTATTATATTATGAGATTTATTAGATCAGAAGAATATGTATCAACCTCTTCTTATGTCCTTTAAGGCCCTGCACACTTAGACAGTGTTGATGTGTGTCTGACAGGCCCTCCTCAGAAAATCGCCCGCCGTGTGTTCACCAACAGCCGCGAACGCTGGCGACAGCAGAACGTGAACGGGGCTTTCTCCGAGCTGAGGAAACTCATTCCCACCCACCCACCTGACAAGAAGCTCAGCAAGAATGAAATCCTGCGTCTGGCTGTGAAGTACATCAACTTCCTGGTCACTCTGCTCAACGACCAGGCGCAGGACAAGAGCAGCGACTCGGCCGAGGACGAGAGCGCCGCCGCCAGGTTGGACAGCGACAAACAGAACCCTCTTTTTCAGTGCGACACTCCTCCACCGTCCCACGCCGCCCCGCCGTCCTCAGCGCACCCCGCCCTGGTGACGGTCCACAGAGACAGAGACTCCACTGACTCCGTCATCGCTCTGGCTAACTCCCCAGCGACGTCCAGCTGCTACGGGGACACGGACAGCGAGGAGAACTTTGGGGCTAAGACTTCTTTGGTGACACATGGCATTCTGGGAAAGGTCAAGGGTCAGATAAGGATGGTGGCGGCCACAAATGATGAGCGGTGACACCAAAGGACAGGAAACAAAGAGGTGTTTAAATGTCACCCTGACGGACAGGACAGGAAATCATCACCAGACACTGAAGGTCCTGTGAATAAGTCAGAGCTGGATTTATGGTGATATTTTGTATTTTTATGAGTCTACTGAACTGAGCTCTGGGGCAAGTTTAGAGGCATGAAACCTCTCCGAACATTTAAACAGACTCATACCGGTCTCAATGTCCTTTTGTTGAACATGACACCTCAATGTCCAACAACATGGATGAATTATGTGAGACAGGATCCTCGAAATCTCATCAGATTGTTCAGGCTGGATTCATGTGACAAGTAAATTGTAACACAAACAAGTAACTGTTTGTGTTAATAACAAATATCTAATAATCCTTTCTTGAATGCCACCTCTATAGATCCATAAAAAAATGTTAACTCTCTCCAAAGAGGAAAACCCTGATTTCAAGATAAGATAAGCCTTTATTCGTCCCACAGTGGGGAAATTCACAAAAAAAAAATTCTAAAAATGACATAAAATAAATAAGCATCATTGTTCCAGTTGAGTTATGGTGACCCAGAAATCCACATACTCTGTTACGCCTGCAGAGAAGTGCATGCATTGATGGACTGAAGCTACAATTTTTAACGCTCCTGCTGTTCTTATTGTCAGAGAAGCAGGGTCGATGGTCCCACCCTGACATTGTGACACACTTGTACCAGACAAAAATAAAGTGTGTTTGAGTTTGCTGTTCCGTATTTGACATCCTCTTCTTGAGCTCTCTTTGTCAGCAAGATTTCTCAACGTATCCAAGTGTTTTGCCGTGTTTGTCTAATGTTTAGGGAACGTTAAGTAGTAATCTCAGTGTGACATGATCACAGTAACCATCAGATGTTAAATGTGTAAATGCAATGGGAAAGAACAAACTAAAATGTGAATGCTTATTTTAAACTATAACATGTTGTCAGAGACCAACGCAACAAACTTGTCACCACACATTATAAAGTATGGGCCAAAGTCATACTCATGGCTCAGCCATTCACTCATGTTGTTTATTTGTGCTGTTCACCAGAATGACCGATTAATGGTGGTACTTTTAACAAAGGAGCCATAAACTACACCAGTTAAAAAAAATAAAAATAATGAGTGACGTGACACCCTGAAGCCCAATATAACTGCTCTCTGACATTACTGGAAAAAGAAGTTAAAAAAAAATGTTGACTTAATTCTTGATGACGTGCTGGACTTTTCCCAGACGGCAGATTTAGGGATGAGTGTTGTACAAGTATTGCACATGTTTTCAGTGGTGGAGGAAGTACTCAGATTACTTTTTTACTCAGGTAAAAGTAACAAAAAAACAAAAGTGTGATGTTTAAAATCTAGCATAAATGTTGATGCATTAATATGTAAGCATCATTAATGTTGCAGCTGGTGAAGGTGAAACTAATTTCATCTACTCATATATATATATATTTCTATCTGAAAAGTACTTGAGTAAATGTACTTAGTTACATTTCACAACTGCATGTGGCGTGTGTGTGTGTGTGCAAGCAATCAGGTGGATATGTAACTAGTGTGCGGTTGTGTGTGAAGAAGGTCAGGGTGGATGTGGGAATGTGGTTAGAGATGGGGTTCAGCCTGATGGTGGTGTGGTGTGTGTGTGTGTGTGTGTGTGTGTGTGTGTGTGTTGGGGGGGTTGTATAAATGAGAAGTTTGGGGGTAGGTTGCAGCTGTGCAGAGGAGCTGGTGTGTCTCTGCATGTGCGCTGGGCTCTATCAAAGTGGCCAGGAAATGCTTACAGTTAGTGCTGTCTCATTGACGGCCAACGAGCTTCCTGGAGGAGGGGTGGTGGCGCTGTATGTACGTGTGGATGTGTGTGCGTCGACGTGTGTTTGATGGGTGTTTGGACATGTGGGGTGGCAACTGCTGCATGGAAGAAAGGGCGAGGGGGGAAAACCAGAAAAAGAAGACAGCCACCAGGATGCTCTGGGAACCCCTGCACGCCCAGTTTCGGCACCACAGAACAGGAAGAGCTGCTTTCACAACGCTGCTACGGCTGCCTCTGTCCGCTCTGCTGTGCCAGGCGGTTCTGTCCCGCCCGCTCTGAAACCACACACAGGCTGAGGCAGGAGTCACACAAGTTAAAGGGGCACTGCAGTTTTTGGCAATTGCACAAGATTTAGCCTTTTTTTTGCAGCAACATAAACAATTTGCTGTGTTATTGGCAGTACAATATATGATTTGACCAATCACGAGTCCACAAAAGTTGGGACAATGTGTGTGAATAAAAATAGAATGCAGTCATTTGCAGACAAACTCTGCTCATCAACAACAGTTTTACAAAGTCTTCCTGAGCCTATGTATTAATCTCCTTTATACAATCATGTGTTTGACAAAGTGTTGAACCTCTCTCCATCCTTGCTTGTGAACGAGTCTTTCCAGGATGAACCTTTCATACCCAATCATGTTACTATCACCTGTTACCAATGAACCTGTTTACCTGTGGACTGATCCAAACAGGTGTTTTTGGATCAGTCCACAACTTTCAGTCTTTTGTTGCTCCTGCCCCAACTTGTTTGAAACATGTTGCTGCCATTAAATTCAGAATAAGTAGATATTTACAAAAATTTAAAAAAAATTTTTTGCTGTTGATGAGGTCAAACATTAAATATATTGTCTTTGTACTGTTTTCAACTGGGTATATGTAAAAAAGGATTTGCAGATTATTTCAGAATTCATTTGCGTTTTACATAACATCCAACTTTTTAGGAATTGGGATTTTAGATATTATTGCAGCACACTGTTAGAACAGGCCTCCTGATAGACCAACAGACCTTTGTCACAGCAGACATTTGGCCTGTCCTTGCAGGAAAAGCACAGGTATAACTGAGAACATTAAAATGACTGCATACCATTTGATGAGCTTGTTCCAGGGTCCTGTCACTGGGACGACTGGCTGACCAACATGGCTCAGTGGGAGTTTGTTTCACCTGTGCTTTTCCTGCCATGACAAATCAAGATGTCTTACTATACAGCTGTAGTTCACTAACAACACAAGCATGGGAGTGAGCACTGAATCTGCTGATATGTGTTACACCTGAGAACCTACCAGGAACTATTAACCCTTTATAGGGCAAGTGACTATTTTGGTAATTTCCGCACCACTTACAAAAGTGAGAAATTGCAAAAATTTTTACAACAGAAACAAAGTTTTCTTATGTCCTCCAATAACAGTCTGAGGTTAATTTTTGAATTTCAAAGTATTTCAATGAGTGGCCTATAAAGGGTTAATGTTACTCTTCTTCAGTTTTTCCTTTTTCCTCTGTTCTGTGTACGTTCATGAATTAGAAGTGCACAGCCTTCCTACAGGAGTGATTTTTTATTTTTTTTTATTATTATTATTTTAATTGAAGTTGAACCTTTTAATGCACAGATATGCGCAGCTTCGAGTGAACAGGCCTTTAAAATGTTAGAAAAACACTTTTTTACGTTTGAATCAAATATTGTTATTCATTCCATACAACAGAGATTCATTTAGTATAAATCAACTAAACATCACAACTTTTACCTGAATTCAGCCAGAAAGTGCACATTGTTCTAATGTGTGTGTTTTAGGTCTTCAGAACTTTATACCAAATATTACGATGACGCACAACATAGGTCAAGAAAGTGGAATCTTATTGCTGGGGTGTTAACCTTCTCTCTGTTCTCTGATACAGGAGGCCAAGCAGGGTGATTCTGGACAGCCTGGGACTTAAAGATAATGCCCTTGCCTCAACCCCTCCGTTGTGCCCCTTTTGCCACCAGAGTCACACCCACTCGCACACAGAAATACCGGTAGCTCTATTTCACCAATCACACACATCCAATGCTGGAAGATTCTTGGTCCTAAAGAAGCTTTACTTTTAGGTATGGCAAGTTGCAAAGTCGAATAAATGCAAAAATAAAAGTCAGTGAGCAGTGAAATAGTGGAGGAAAAAAAGGCCATGATAAAATCTTTCATCATATTTGCATCATATTGCATGTTGAGACTATTTCATAGCATATACTCTGTATTAAATTAAGAGAACACTCAAAGCAGACACAATAAATTTATACTGAATGTTTTTTAATTAAGTGCTGTGCAAGATTACAGTATTAGGTTATTAGATTAATGTTATTAGATATACTGTTTATGTATAATATAAGCTAAGATTAACAGATGTACAGAAAATAATAAAGAATCATGGGTTAAAGATTTGGCAACAATAATAATTGGATTTCAATTGTCTCTAACACTTCTTGCACACAGTAAATAAGACAAACTCCTTAATATTTGTCATTTGTCCTCAATTTAGCCATGTTTAGTTAATTTTGTCAAAAATGCAGAAGCATATTTTCACACATGTTGCTGGAACATATGTACATTATTTAGTGAGATTTTACTTTTAAAAGTCACACATCCTCATTCATTAATTAAACTTATGCAAGTAAAGAATTAATACTGAAGTTGAGGCAAAAGACTAAATTAACCCTTTAACTTGCATTATAGTTGTGTAAAAAGAAAGAAATCAATCTTTCAAAATAAAAACGTAAAAATGTTTACTACTGTTTTTTAATTATACATTTTGATGGTATTGGTTCAAACCAAATAAATGTTTTTACATTTGTCATACATTTTATATACATTCATTCATTCTGTTTTTAATACTTTCTCTCCTTGGTTTATCAGAGAGCTCATGCTATTGTTAACTGTTCTCTCCACATTCGTTGCAGCTTCATCTGTCTTTTCTGACGTGTTTTTGTTGCCGAATTTTCGTCTGCCCACTTCAGATACAGCAGATCCAGCAGCGGCTCCGACAGCTCCGCCGATCGCACCTCCCAAAATGACGCCAAGCACCAGACCCAGCAGTGCCCCCCCAATGACTACCATGGGCACCTGTTTAGCCGTGGTCCCAATTTTCTCCCACACTGAGCTCTCGGCCACCATTTTGGCCCCTGCTTTGGCCCCAGAGCCCACCTTCCCCCACACTGGACTCTGTGCCACCTTCTTTGCGCCGGCTCCAATTCCAGCTCCAACTCGCACAGAGCCGTCAGCCATCAGTTTAGCTCCAGTTTTGGCCCCAGATCCTACTTTTTCCCACATAGGACTCTGCGCCAAATTCTTTGCTGAGGCTCCAATCCCAGCTCCAACACGCATGGACCGGTCTGCCACCAGTTTGGCCCCTGATTTGGCCCCTGAACCAAATTTCCCCCACATAGGACTTGCTGCTGCTGCCTTCGCTCCAGATCCCACCCATGCAGTTCCATCCACCACTACCTTGGGAACTCTATCTCCTACTAGTTTGGACACATGTCCAGCACTCGCTCCCACCTTCCCCCACATAGGACTTTCAGCCACCATCTTCTGGACATTTTGTGCTCCACTGCCGACAGTCCCCCACACTGGACTACTTTTCACCTTCTTTGCACCCTCACTGACCCACACAGAGCTGTCTGCCAACAGTTGGGGTAAATTCTTTGCAGTAGACTCCATTTTCTCCATAATGGAACTAAGAAGTGAAGGGGACATGGTGGAAAGTGTAACAGGAGGAAGGCTCTCTATATTCATGGTTTTTACACTCATCTCTGCCTCATCCCTTGTTTTCTCAATCTCCTCCTCTCTCACTTCCTCTTCTGCCTCAGCCACAGGCTGCATGTAGGGATAAAGTACCCGCCTTTCAGAGCTGAACTGTCTGACGGCTCGTTGTCCTTCTTCCTCTAGTGTTTTCTCCTTTCTCTCCCTTGCTATCTCTACCTGTCTCTGCCTCAATCTGTTCTCTGCTTCTTGAAAAGCAGGAGAAGAATAAAACTGTCCTCCAGCCTCGTTCACGGTCTGATCCACCTTCTCCAGCAGCTCCGCCACATTCCTCCTCCCCCTCCAACCTCCTCCCATCTCCATCACATGGAACCTGTCCCCGCACTTTTCCACAAGCTTTAACAAATCGCCCCGCTGACCAGCGATGTACGCCTCCACGCTGTCGTTTCCAGCCTTTCCGCTCTCCCTCAGTTGATCTGCATAAGTAAAGAGGACCATAGTGTGTCTCTGGACTGCCTCTGGGCCAAAAACGGACTCAAGGGCCCTGAGAGCCTGCAGCTCAGACTTTGCAGGTTGGTCTAAGGGGACACACAGGAGGAAGGCGTGAGGACCGGGACTGGACAAAGCCACACAGGAGGAGATCTGAGCTCGCACCTCATCTGGAGTTCGTTCTGAATTAAACCAGTCTGGGGTATCCACCACCGCCACCTGTAGGTAAAAGAGGAGACACATGAGACGATATAAAGAGCTGATTCACAGGAAATCAGACAGATTGTACTGGTTAATGACACAAAACAAGAAGAGCATGTCAAAGATCAGAAGTTGTGGGGTTTTTTTGTAGTAGCACATGATGAAATATGTGAAAGGAAAATCAACCCATGCAAGCAAACAGCATCTTAATAACTTACCCGTCTTCCTTCAACCAGAGCTTTCTTTTTCTCACACTCCTGAGTGATTGCTGTGAGGCTGTCTGGGTGTGACTCAAACTCTTTCCGCCCCAGTATGTTGTTGCCAGCTGCGCTCTTCCCTGCTCCTGATCGCCCGAGCAACACCAGACGCAGCTCCGGAGAGGATAGGGAAGAGGAGGATGAAGAGGATGAAGAGGATGCGGGGAATGAGGAGGGAGAGGAGGCTGAGGTCAGCGAGGTGGGTGAAGAGGAGGAGAAGGTGGCGGAATGAGAAGTGGAAGTCGGAGACGGCTCTGGGGATCTCTCTTCAGAGCTGCTGATTCTGTGGTGAACTGAAAACAATTGGGTGAAAAGTGGAGTTTAATATGGAAAATTAAAAATCATTTATTATATCAAACATCCTCTAAGTGAACTTTGAATATGAGTCAGTGAGATCCTGTGACTTACAAGTACTGATCACTTTTGGAGATGTTTTGGATTCAGAAATTTGTGAGAGTAGAGCTCCATCTACAGAGGAAAAACAGTCAACATGAGTTCTGTTAATTTTCTGCTAAGTCATTTTTCTTCTTTTACATTGTGAAGCAGAAAAAAACATTAGGCACAAAACCAGGTTCAAATACCATGTTCTATTGATGTTTACCTTCATTTAGTCCAAAACTAGGTGTCCTCTTCAGCTGCCTGTCATTACGTGGCTCTGAATATGACTGTCGCTCTGGTGCTGGGGTTGAATGAAGCCCGTTAGACACTTGGCTCACACTCACTCTTCCCTCTATTGCTTCCCTCTCTTCTCTTCTCCTCCTCTGCAAAGCAGTGCTGTACTCCTCCCCTCTATCGACAATCCTCTGTGTTTCTGTGTTTGCGATGCGTGTTGAAGCGAATGTCTCTCCTCTCTCCTCCTTTTGAGCTCTGTAACGTTCCATAAGTTCTTGCTTTCTGTCTTTCATTTGTTTCTCCAGCTCTCTCTCCCGGGCTGTTTTCATATAGTATACACCGTTTTTCTTCACCATACTGTCCACCTGTCAGAAAAAAAAGCACAAACAACCAGTTAGGAAATGTCCCCCACATTCACATTTACAATTAGAGTGTCACATGTCATATCTAGAGAAGCAACTTCTGAGGAAATTGTGGTGTGATTGCTGGATGTCAAATGGATGTCAGATTGCTAACTTAACATTGTATGATGAAGCAACTACAGGAGCTGTTTAGAAAGTAGCTGTTTCTTCTTCTTCCCTCCTGAAATTTCTTTGAGATTCACAGTGCTGAATATACAAATCTGCTTGACTCCATGGTTATGTGTGCAGAACCAGCACCATACATTTTAATGTAAAATGAATGTATGAAGAGTGAAATGTGTGGGAATGAAAGTTCAAGAAAGTCTTTTTTTCAGCCGTTTAGTTTACAGCTTCTCTCCCCTCTCACTGTTATGCTACCCACTATCATACCACCAACATTACACCTCACAAACAAGTGAAAATCTGAGAAGGGTTGAAAATTGTATGAAACTTGAAGCTGCAATTACATAAAAAGTATGAATGATAGAAAAAAGTTGAATTAATGTGAATGTGAATTCTGAACATTTCGTTCATTGATCTGAAAGAGGAAATGTTCAAGGAAAACATAAGCTTTTTCAGGAAGTACAAAACATGCAAATGAGAAAAGTAATAGTGTATGTCCTAATTCCTGCAGTGAATCTCCACTTTGGAATGAATTCCATGTCAGTCAGGGTTCAGCCTAAACCATGAAAACTGGTCCTGACGACAGTTGGGTGTGAGTGTATGAGTGTGAAACAGGGTGTTGCTGGGAAAAAACTACAACAGACAAAACACTTAAAACAAAGAACAGTGACACAACTGCAAAAGATAATTTCACGTTCTTAAAGTCTACATCAAAACTGACTGAATGAGGTAACCACAATAATCAGTATGGAAGCAGAGAAGCTGTTAACAACACACATTGCAGAGTGTATGTGCAAACTCTGTTAATTGTTCTTTGTGCTGACTTCTTACCTTCTCCAGCAGCTCACGAACCTGCTCCCTGTCCTGTTGCTGACGATTATTGATGGCATGGTATCTCCCCCCACAGCACTCAATTACCTGCCTCAGGCCTGGGTGTTCTGTCTGCAGGTATTCCTGTGCAAAACAATTTACATTAGCTTTGCAGTGGATTGTGGCTTGAAACGGCGACTGATTAGTCCGAATCAGACACAGTGATAATAAGGAAAAACTGAAAGGAAGGAGATGCAGTTCACACAAAATGATGCATCATTGCACGAAAGCAGTTTACAAAACCTACACTTGACAAGTTTTTATTATAACTCTGTCAAAAGATTGGCCAACTGGTTAGTACATAGCTCATTTCATCCCCATCAAAATCACTGCTTAAAATCAGATAAGATAGCAGACAGTCGAGAAGGGGGCAAGTAAAGTCCTGTACTAAGTAAACCAAGAGTAAGCTTTTGTATTCCAAAAAATACATTTCTGTCCCGTGTGCATGCTGCAGAAGTGTATGCAAGACTTGAAAAATACTAAAATCAAGAGGACTTGAAATGTATATGCCAGCGCCTCACTGACTGAGCGTATAACTCTAATACCTCCACTCTTCTTCCCATTAAGTAGTCCCCACAGGTCAGCAGGATCAGGGTGTGATCCAGCGCCTCCTCCCCAAACACCTCCTCCAGCTCCGCAGGCACACGAGCCTCCATCTAGGAACAACAGGGAAAGAGAAGGAGAAAAAAATATTATTAGGGCTAATGCGGGACTTTAATGACTAAATTTACTGTCAACAGGTATGAATGAATAGAGATCAGGAAATTTCTTTTTTTTTTCACTTTTAAAACTGAAAAAGATGTCATTGATGATTGCATGAGAAAATGAGTAATGACAGGGAATATAACCAACCTCTGTGAACTGACTGACAGGCACAAGCCACAAAATAGCATGCGGGCCTGGAGCTAACAGCGTCATTGCTCGTTCAGTCTCCATCCTGACGCTGTTCTCCATCTTGCCACCGGTCCAGTACCACCTGGGCGCCTCCACCAGGGTCACACTCCTGCCATCTGAGGAACCCTGTCGCAGCTGGCAGCTCTTGGCATCAGGAGAGGTGGGGGACAGTTCACCCAGGACAGTGTTTGCTGTGGACGTCTTTCCACATCCAATGTTTCCCAAAAGAACAAGTCTGAGCTCTGGGGATGAGGACCCATAGTCGCTCCCACGCAGGACACTCATAGCTAGAAAGAGAGAAAGACACAGGAAGGGGTCAGATGGGCTTGCTGAAAGTCAGTACCAAAGATTACTGGTTCCATTTGGTAGGACGCTACAGCAACCAACCAAAAGCAAAGGCGCGCTTTGACACTGTTTTCATACCTGTGGTTTTAAGAAGAGGTTTCACTTCAGACGGAGCTGAAGATGAAACCACGTGCAAATACAACTGGAAAAACTGAGGATGGGACAGGTGGGTAATCTAATCTGACATCTGATGTGTGCACAGGGCAAGTCCAGGAATGACTCATAAAAATAAACATGAAAGTTTTGATCACTCTTGTCTGTGTCATATGTCAACGTGTATGAGTCTCTTCTGACTGCTTGTTTTCAATAGTTTCCTTTGAGCCTCACATTTCTTTCCTACGCGTTCACTCCATCCTTTTGCCTGTTGTGCATGAGTTAACAAAAAATAAGTTCTTACATGAAGCTTTCATCTCACTGGAACCTTTGTAACTAAATCTCTTTTTCTCATGATACCCGATGTGCCACACCTCACCAGTCCTGCCCAACTACATTCTGCCTGGTCTCATATATTTGGACTGAAACACAAACACACATGAAACACATTCACCTACAAAAGCACACAAAAAAGGACTGAACATGTGGCAACCCACAACACAGTAGTATCTTACAAATACTTTTTTTAAAGAAGCATTTTTAAAAGAGTATATCTGGACAACAGACACCAGTCTTGTCATGTCAAAGCTCACATAACACTGGAAATCATTTTCTCAGACCTACACACAGGTGGTATTAAAACATTACATAGATCTGTAAATTACTTGCTAATACAAAGCAATATGGCCAAGAAACTTTGCAAATAATCTGCAATTTGCTGTTTCAAGTAAACTCTCTCTTCAATACTCAGATAATTAGTAGTTTAGTAAATAGCTTTATTAATCAAACAATAAGAAACATACTTACTCAACTGTTTGAGGTCGCTGAAGCTGTGTTTATGTTCCGTCTTCTCTGTACGCTCTGTTTGTTCAGTTGGCGCTGAATTATGTATCTCATCCAGACAACTTCAGTTCATGTCGACTATTAAAATGTGCCTGTGCAGGTGAGGTTGGTCTCAGGGAGCTACCAGTCTCACCACTCCCAATCTGAACACAAGCATGCATGAATGCACTTGTAAATATTTTTTTGCGTGCACAACAGGTTTCCTTTGTTTGCAGGTTGTGAAGCATTCCAAGATTGGGTGGAGGAGGTGTGTCCTGGGGCACATTTAAATCATTCTACCTTAGTTATATCTACCACACCCGTGAAGTGTCAAAACTCATGGATGAGCTTCAGGGTTCACAGTCATTCAGGTTGATAAGTGGTAAAATATGCCTTTGACATGCTGCAGTTGTCGTCCCGAATCAGGAATGCGGGAATGTCACAGACATGGCAGGTTAGCAATGAAAAGTAGATCATAGATGAACTGCATTATGTGTCATATCAATGGGCATTCATAACTCTTTGCCTTTTAATATTCCATTGTGTGACACCCTCAAAGCTTCAAGCTTCAATTCTTTAGAGTGTGTGAGTTTTCTATTATTTCGAAACAGATGTTGAGCTTATTGATTTTAGCCTAATTACACATAACAGACCTCATTTTAATTTTGTCTGGCAATAACATTTCATCAATAATGACTTAAGTGTAGTGAGTCAGTCATTTATTTATTTAGTTGTGTTGCAGGATTGTAGGTTTGGAGGCACATATACTGTTTGAAATTTGAAAACATCAACTCACACACATGGCTGCTCTTAGCTTATTGGATAATGCCATCAACCTGCAAATTATGTACTTCTATTTCAGGGAAATTAAATAGAAGCTTCTGTGACTACTCGTCATATCTAGTCAAATTTCTGAACAGCGGTGCGAAAGATACAGTTATATGCCTTAAAATGAACTTATACAAATGTATATTTTATTATTATTTTCTAATTCATTCTTCACATACATCTTTTAACTGAATAACCAATACAAGAAAAAGACTTATTACTGAGACTATATTAACATTAACTTGCATATTTTCACTTAAACAAAAATATTTTTATAGTGCAAATATTCTTCTAGAACAAAATAGATTCAGGTGTAAAGTAACCTATAGTGTCTTTCAGCATATGAGTATGTGCTGTGTACAGCTAGTGGAGTCCTTATCATAACTCACATCCCAGGCATCACATAGGCAATGTTTTCCAGAGTGGACGCCTTAAAAAAGGATGATAAAAAAAGAGTTGTTTCCTCCTTAACACATAACATACTGGAAGAACAATCATTTAACTTGTGTGCATGCTTGTAGATGTGAACAAAGTGTATGTGGTGTAAATGCTCTGTTAAGTGGCTGCATGTCTCACCAGTGTGTGTTCTGTGCAGCTCCTCAGCTCTGGTATCTCTGTGGTGAGACAGATCAGAGGAGCCAAGGCACACAGCAGAGAGTCCAAGAGCAGAGACAAGCTACTCGACATGCTCACCATTTTCTGCAGAGACACAAGACAGGCAATCATTAACTGCTATTATTATCTCAATGCAGTTAATATAATTTATGTTCTCTAGAGGCTAAATGAAACCTGCCCGTCTTGATCCTTGCAGTCATGTAGAGACACATGTTCACGTCAAAACTGGAGCAGACAAACCAGTCAAGTGTTGTGAGTTCTAGGCCTGAATTATTTTAAAGCTTTCAAAATGTTCTTTGACTTTTACTAAATTTTTTGGAACACATTAATGTTGTTCAATTTAAAAATCTTGTAAACCATGTTTTGTCTCCTGTGCACCTCATAGACAAGAGAAAATCAAATCATGTAATAAAACAAGTGCACACCGTCAGCAACAGGTTTACCCCAATTGCACTCATATTGTATCTTTGTACCTAAATCCCAAGGACTTTCTGGCTGTAGTTAAGTCTAGTTGACCCTGGATACCTGGTAATGTGAGCTGTTCTTATTAACCTTCGTTTGTTGTACTTGCTCTTGAATACACAATAATTCAACGGACCACTGTGCCCTGCAGACATAACATACCTCATCTGTCAGTTTAAAAGGCAAACAGAAAAAAAAAACATGTAAGAGTTCATTAAGCAACACTTAATCAGGGTTACGTCATGATTTGGAAGATTTTTTTTTAAAAAAGTGCATTTTCTGCACTGAATATACTCACATTTGTCTCCCGAAGATGGTGTCCAATCAGGGACAAGGATTCCCCTAACAGATGGAGGTGAGCCGCAGCACTGACAGGATCCTGGTCTGAGCAGTCAGGACTCCTGGATGTGGATCTGACAGTGTCCCAGGCTGAACCGGTGGGACCGCACATAGAACTGGGACTACAGGTATCAGTCACAGGGCTACATACCATGGGATTAACCACAGAGGTCACTGATGAAGCCGGCACTGAACTAGGAGCAGGTATGAACGGACTGGACCTACAGGTTACTGGAGTGGCAGGGTGGATGAGGGTTCTGCTAATGGGACAGTCTGCCATGTGTTGCTGGTTCTCTAGATACACCCAGTACTCGAACATGGAGCTTGGACTTGCCTGGGAAAACCAAAAAGGTATAGAAAAATGATGATGAGAAGAAGTGAGAGTAGAAATAAACTTTGAACAACATATGGGATAATTACCTGATCAATGCTGCCCTCTGCTGTGCAACATGAATGCAACAACTTGTCTTGGACATCCTGCAAGAGACTTTACTTCTTAGTTATGAGTACATAAGGGAAAGATAAAAATATTGATGTTCCCACAGACAAACTTAACCTGACAGAGTAAAATGTACTAAATCCCAAATTCTTTATTTCATCCCATCCGTTCTCTCACCTCTTCTTCTCTTATTTCCCAACTGTCTCGAGGCACACAGCCTGGATAAGCAGGGAGGAAGCCAGAGGACTCTGCTCCATGAAGTTCAGGCTCACCTCTGCTATTACCTACAATGTGTCATGTATTCACATTAAACAACAGATGATTATCCCATTACCCATCTTCATCGTATGACGTGTCCTTTCTGCATGTTTAGATCACACTAACATCATTCATCATAACGACTGTATTTCTTTGAGAAACTATTTCTTAAATTCTTGTTCGCTTTTATGAGCAGCAGAAAGTATCCTTAAGTCTGGAAACATCAAAACATTGTATGGGATGTGCACAGCCCAACACACAAGGGCTCTGCAGCAGGTGATTAAAACCACCAACGACATCACTGGTTTCCATCTTCCAAGTACTGTTGATATGGGTGAGGTGAGGTGTCTGTGCAGAGTCCAAAGGATACTAAAAGACAATATCCATCCAGCCACAGCCTGTTCACCCTGCTGCCATCTGGCAAGTGATACAAGCATCTGCTGCCGCACAACCAGACTACAGAACAGCTTAGTTCTCTGGCTGTGAGGCTTGTGAGAGTTACAATATAAAAACCCCGTCAGTTACTGTTTCTGTAAATTTCATCATTGTGGGACGGATAAAGGAATATCTTATCTTATCAACACAGTTGACACATGGTAAACACACTCAGTTATGTTAAAAGCACCTTACCACTGTGTTGCCTTTTCGTGCAGAGAAAGTCTTTTGGTTCCTAAAAAACAGGCGAATAATAAGTGGAGCAAGGAATTAAAGTGAATCACAACATCCAAAATATACAGTTATCTATAATGTGTAACATTAACTGATAATGAAAACAAGCACCTAATTTCAGAGATCAATTTTCAGTCAGTAATACATTGTATTTATCCAGTGCATTACAATAGCTGTCTGTTTCACAAAATTTTATAGATGGCTCACATAGAACAGTGTACACCAAACTGCAAACTGCCATAAACTGACAAAGGGCTGCCTCAAAGTGCCACAAAACAGAACAGTTCAGAGTCCAACTACCTGCAGTTAAGAATACACTTGTGGCATTGCAACAGAGCACAATATGAATGCTAACATGTCAAGACACTGGATCATAACATATCACATCTATTATTTGTCACACCACTAATCACAATTGTTGATACTCTTAAAATTTGATAGTCAACAATTACTCCAGCATTCCTTCATTAACTTCCAGTGCAGTCCACCTTGTAAAGTCTCTTGGTGCTACATTCCTCTAAATCCGAATCCTCCAGCTCCTCCTCTTCCATCATTAAGTCTTTGTAGGACCTCTTCTTCTCTCTCTGGCTGCATCCACTCACTAGGCCTTCTTCACCATCCATCTGCACAACCAGGGACAAGAGGGAACACTGATTCAACAGTGATGTACTTTATTTTAAAGCTATGTCTGGTCCTAGTGGTTGTTAAGATTAATATCAGACCAAGAGGGAGGATTAACTAAATCTATTATGCTAATTGTTAGAAATAGGGCACTGGCACCAAGTGAATTCATTATTGTTTTCCAGTGACTTGGACTATGGTAATGCCATAGTCAATGGTGTAAAGGACATTTATTCAAGTTCTGTACTTAAGTACAAATTCAAGGTACTTGTACTTTACTAAAATATTTCAGTTTTATGCAACTATATACTTCTACTCCACTTCATCTCAGAGGTAAATATTGTACTTTATACCACACTTTGTTTAATACCCATCCTGTACAGCGAAAACCACATATCTCCAGTTTTTTTGTTGTTGTTGTTGCTGTTGTTTCTTCTTCTTTCTTTCTTTTTTTTGAATAATTCTGAAGAATTAAGTGTTTCTTCCTGAGTTGAGAAAACTCTCCTACTTCTTAAGCTAAATAAACTGTTCAAAACCCCTCTTACATTAGCTGGAAAGTACAAAGTCACAAAGCTGAAAGCAGAGCTGTTTTGCTGAGCTCATGAAAAGTTGAGTTTGACACTACAAACATATGATGGTCTTACATAATATGATGCATTGTTGTAGGTGCAACGATCCAATAGTATATAAAGTAGTTAAAACTGTCTCAACATTACATCTACAGCAGTAAAATGCAACATACACATTAATGGAGCAGTAAAATTAATCCAAAAACATCAGCCATAAAACATTTTTACTGAAGATTAAGGACTATTACTTTTACTACACTTGAAGTAAATTTTGCTGATAATATTTATATACTTTTACTTAAGTAACATTTTGAATGCAGTGGAGTATTTTCAGTGTGGTATTAGTACTTTTACTAAAGTTAAGGGCCTGAAAGCAAACAAAACAGAGGAACTAGCTAACTTAGTGTTAAGCTAGCTGTTGCTTGCTTTTGCTAACGTAAAAAATAATCAACAAGAATTAAACTTTACCTAAATAAGCGACAATCTGGCCTTTAATGTTGCTAATAATACAGAGCAAACTTAAGACAGTCTAATGTTAAGCTTTCGGTTGAGTTTGTTGTAGAAAATAAATGAAAACAGGCGGATGAAGTTGTGAGTGAAGACAACAGTTAACTGAACTGTCGCCATGTTACAAGTTCAACGTCAGGTTCAACAAGTTCAACATTGATTCAATTCATCTTTTGTTTTGGCACATATCCGTTTTTTCGACTGACCAACGAGCTGGTAAATTAAATAAAAACCTGAACTCAAGCCACACATTCGCTGCTGGTCTCTGTAAACTCACTGTCTCTCAGTCATCCGTGTTTGGGGGAAAAAAAACTGCTGACTCACGCTTAGCGCTTCCCCTCTCAGTCGCTCTCTGCGCATGTCTGCTGATTCATGTTAAGCTTGAGAGTTAATTGACTTAATAGATGACTGATTATGATTGTCTCCTGCAGCTGACTCAGCAGAACAGTTATGTCACACACGTTTCACTTAAAATCATCCTCTTTGATATTTTATTACGTTTAAGAAAATATAATTTCCATAATTTATAATAAAACTTCATTTGACTCATTCCTTTATACATTTCTGTGCCAATGTATTAAATGAAAAATAACGTGTATATTAAATCATTTTCATGCTTGAATTTACATAATGGAAGTAATTAAACCTAATAGGCAAAATATGTAAACAAGCTTTGTGTACTTTTGGTGCAGGGCTGTTTTTTGTGGTTTGACTTTGGACCCTTATGTCCAGTAAAGAGAAACATAACAACACCCAGTCATATTTAGTCAAGTCAAGTCAAATAAAAATAAATAAATAAATCTAACCTAGAAGAGCAAGAGCAGTTACATTAATGCTAATATTTTTGAATGAGATGCTCAACAATCACAAAAGGTGTAATGCTCAGCTGTCCACATACTTTTGGCCATGTTGTGTTTATTCTTTCAGCAGCATTGGATTTCACATAGCTTGTATCAATAGCACAAGTCACGACTGAGACAAGCAGCAGGTGAACAACCAGACAGTCAAGTGTGGCGTGACCTGAGAGCTGTTTAAAAAGCATGAATCCCACCATGTTAATCTATTTACAAAAAGGGTAAACATTGCACAGATTTCTAATAATATCAAACCTTGAACCTGACTTGTTTTTTGGCAATTGAAATTGTTGGCTTAAAATTTTAAACCATTAACGGTGTAACTCTAATCCTAATAGTTTAGGTTTTAGGATAGTTTTTTAAAAGTATTATTAATTAAATATTAATTATTAAATACTCGAAAGAAACCATATTTTTTTTAACATAATTATCAACATATCTGCTCTACTTTCTCAGTGTTTCCGCTTGTTCTACCGAAACTTTTTCTTTCCCTAATGTGAACCTTCAGAGACGTATCAGTCATCTGGTAATGTGGTCCAACTTGTTCATGTTTCTGATGAACTGATAACTTCTGGTTTATTGTGGTGATACAATCATGTGATAGTTTTCTCTGCACCATTAGTCAGGGTTTCAACACTTCCTCTTCTGATCCACAAACTCTCACAGTCATGCTTAGAGTCGCTCCTCCTCTCCTCTGGGTCAACTTTGGCATTTCAAAGCTGCTCTGTCATGTTTAGCACTCAGTCCTCCTCCCTCTGCTTTTCCAGGGCAGCTCTAAAATTTCCTTACTCACACTAAGCCCCCACCTCCCACCTACTGTTTTTTCTGCTGATGTTGCCACATCATGTTTAGCTGTGGTTTGGTGACGCAGAGTTCCTGTTTTCATTCAGCTGCTGGAGGGAGGAGACAGAGATGGATAGTATAAAAGGAGGAGAAGTCTGCTGGCATACAAAGCACAAACTGTACAGGACATCCAGAGACAAGACTGAACTGAGCTGTGGGCATTGACCAAACCACCAAATCTACACAACTCCATCCACACTGGTGAGTATAACACAAATGCTATTTATATCTAAATTTCATAACCTCTTACTGACATGCTTCCTATTTCTTTTTAAGATAAGATAAGCCTTTAGTCGTCCCACAGTGGGGAAATTCACATAATGGCCTGCACTTCTCTGACATTTGAACTTTTTTCCAGGGCCACAATGGAGACAGAGAAGAAGACTCAGACAACAGCAGAGCAGGTGACGGACAGGTAAGAATGAGCTGGTGTGATTTATTGATTCTCTAAATTCTTCCAAATGCATTCACATTTCACCACCAGGCATTGCTACATTCATCCATGAGTTACAGAAATACAGTTACTGAAATTTAAAGCGGCTTGTTACATGTCACTTTTGTCTCATGTGAAAATAGTGCATAGCAGACAAATGCAGTCTATAACCCAGATTTTTCAGCCTATTATTTAATGTAATTCAAGACAGTTCAGGCAGGGTGAGCTTGCTATTCATCCTAGATGCATGAGCCATTATGTTTCTTTAATGTTTCTAATATAAACTGAAGAAACTTTGGTTCATTAAATATAAATATTTATTAATTACTGTAGCAAGGCTCAGTTAACATGTACATCACACATCAATAGAGCCTTCAACCAAATTTTGTGTCTAACCAAGACAATACAAACAACATAATACAAGTGTAGTTTACAGGTAGGAATGGTAGTGTTTGCTGCCTTCTGGTGGTTGGGAGTATTAATAACTCCATCAGTGCAGGGATAAAATTGGATGGTATCTTGTCCCACACTAAAATAATACAGCTATGTTTGCATTAATAATAGAATTGAAGCAGACATTTAAAAGTAACTTGCACAACACTGTCCATGAAATCCTCTCAGATTATTGTGTTCAAAATGTAAGTATCTTAGGAAACATTGTACAAAGTCAGGACGATCATATGTGCATTCATGCTGCAGTATCCAAAAGTCAGTTTGTCATTCAGATATGGTTTATCTGCTGCACACTGCCTACAGTAGATAAACATCTTTCGGCATCACAGCAACAGTGTCCTATGTACTTTGGAATCCCATATGTGTTCTCTGTGTTCATTTCATGCCTCTCTCACTTACCCTTTGCTCTTTTATGTCACTTGCGTTGAACTTGTACTTGACCAAAGTGATCAGAAAGCACCTGGACTGATGATGACTCATTTTGTTTTTGCAGGGATCTGTCAGAGCAAATCAAAAAGGTGACAAAGGAGAGTCACGTCAGAGCTGAGAACACAGAGCTGATGCTGAGCTTCCAGAAGGGACAAGTCACCCTACAACAGTATAAGGTAATATGGTAAAGCCCAACACATTTTCAATCTATTTTTATCTTTTTTTCTTTCTTTTTCTTTCTTTTTTTTTTTTTTTACCTTTTTCATACCTTTTTGTTTGCTGTGATCTTTTTGTCTAACAATACCTCTTTTCCTCCTCTTCAGCTCCTCCTGTGCTCGCTGTATGAGATCTACCAGGCCTTGGAGGAAGAGCTGGACAGGAACTCCAACCACCCTGGTGTTGCACCCATTTTCTTCCCAGCTGAACTTGCCAGGCTGGAGGCCATTGAGAAAGACCTTGAATACTTCTATGGCCACGACTGGAGAGAGAAGATTGTTGTCCCTGCAGCCACTAAAAGATACTGCCACAGAATCAGACAAGTATGTTTTGTTGTATCATACATACATGCACACAGTTTCTCTGCTTTTTGATACTGGAATAACTCTTCACCCCTGCTTTTTTTTCAGATTGGTAAAGAAAACCCTGAATTCTTGGTTGCCCATGCCTACACTCGTTACCTAGGCGACCTATCTGGAGGGCAGGTCCTGGGTCAAATTGCCCAGAAGTCGTTGGGGCTGAAGAGCAGAGAGGGTCTGTCGTTCTTTGCCTTCCCTGGCGTGTCCAGCCCCAACCTGTTCAAACAGCTGTATCGCAGCCGGATGAACAGCGTGGAGCTGACGGAGGAGGAGAGGAACGGCGTGCTGGAGGAGGCTGTCAGAGCATTCGAGTTCAACATTCAGGTACAGAGTGCTGAGGGCTACGCAGAGAGAGAAACCTTAAAAGAGAAATGTCACTTTGAGGACAGCCGGATTTACAATACCAACCTTTGCTCTTGCAGTTGCTTTTTAAAGCCAGAAGCACCTGATGGATGTTCTTTCCTTGGTTTTACAGGTATTTGATGATTTGCAGAAGATGCTGAGTGTCGCTGAAAACCAGCTGCAGAGTTGTTCAACACACTCCCAACCAGCAAAGATGCTCCAGATTGATGGGACCATGATCAAAACTATCCCACTGCTCAGGATGGTCCTGGGAATTTTTGTGGCTCTGGCCACAGTCAGTATGGGAATCTATGCTCTTTAGAGAAGATACACCACAGGAAATACTATGTATTTTCTGTTAAAGTTTTAAGCTCTTTGGTTTTGTACTGTAAGATTTTTAACAACTGTAACCTGAATTTTGTAAGAATTTAATAGTCTGTGAATGACAATAGTGTGTAATATTTTTTTAATTTAACTGAACACCATTTTTAATATGCATTCATGAAAGTTGAGTGTAATGATGTTCTGTCCAGCACTGTTATCCAGTGTGCATTAAACTGTGCAATATGTGTACTTTTAAGTTTGTAAATATGTTACCTTTTAAATAAACTCTACTGTTGGAGGAAAGTGCTCTTTCTCTTGAAATGGTGTTTAGTATTCGTCTGCACTTTATTGGCAGCACTCATGCATACTGTTTTCTTGTAATGGGTGCGACACTGCTCATGTTCAGGGTCCAGCTGGTTGACATTTGCACTAATGTTCTGGCACCCGACCATGGGCCTTCTGTTCATTTGGCCCCTGGTGTTATAATGGTCCCTGGTACAACACTGGGAAAGATTCCCAGTTCATACAATTGCACAATTAATGAACACAATTGCTGGTGATCCATTTACAACATGCAGCATTATTTTTGCCTCCTCTTCATCAGGCTTGCACCTTCTAAAATGAACGCTGTTACGAACAACTATTTTCACAACTGTTTCATCTATTTATGTGAAGGGACCTTTCTGTCTGCAGTATATCCAGGACTGATCTATATATAAATTAGTCTCTATTCATTTTGCATGTTTCTCACTGCACAGTAAGTTGTCACAAATAAATTGTTAGTCATTCCGTTGAGCACATTTGGTAGCTGTCATCAGCTGGAAACACTAAACAGAGCTCCAGCTGTTGTCCGACTACGTCCTGTCACAATCAGTTTAAGCTAGCTTCCATGTATGATAAGGGAGCTGATGATTTAGCCAAAACAAAAAGATACCATCACCTCCTGGTCTTTAATACATAAAGACACAACACGATACTTGTGTAAAATGTGGTATCCACTTTTATTGTGGTTTAATGATTTTCCTAAAATATGTGCACCAGTGGCACACATCATAAATTAAAACACAAAATGATTGTTAACAGCAGCCAGAGAAAATGTCTGGCTTCATCCTCGGCCTATTTCATAGTGACACAAATCAGTGCAGTGCTGGTATCTGTCTCCCCCTAGAGGACAACTACAAGAAAACCAAAAGTCATGTCAGAAATGATTGTACTTCACAGGAATTGGCTTAGCTCAACCTTAAAAGGCACAGCAGCCTGAGTAAATCAGAAATGTCCTCTTATTTTCACCTATACTGTCCAAATGTTTAACAGCTGATATAATGCTTTACATTCAAGATACATTTCTAATGTAGCTTCTCTTTCATTTTGCTGCCAGTATCAGACAGCGCACGTCTAATACACAAAGGTAAAAGCATTTTGTTCGACCAGACCCAGGAGCTCTGGAAATGCATCACTTGCTGTAAGAAGGCCATCAACACAACACAAAACCCAACATCCTCAAACTAGAAAAACAGAGGTAACTACAACAAGGCTTACAAATGACAGGGTCAAATCACAATGTTACCTCAACATGCCAAACTCTACCCACCATCCCCTCAAAAAAACACATACACACATATCAAAACTCACAATCATCTAGGATTCTACGAGCTACAGAGTGCCAGATGAGGGGTATCCCAAGGTGCTTTAAGGAGGATTGCACAGCATATCTTGTCTTTGAAATGTTACTGACGGTAAACAATAAAAAAGACAACCCAAAGACTGATTTTTAAAACAAAACAGAGAGCACAAACTCAAGGCAAAGCAAAGGAGAGGATCCATCTTCTGGAAAGGCAAATAACCCCAAAAGAAATCAACATTAATAAAAGCAGCTTCAAAGGAAAAAACACTACAGTACAGACAATAAGACTAAAAAAAAAGAAAAAAAGATTCAATCTTCAAATATCTCGTGGTGTTATAAACATAAATGGTCATGGGACCTCATAGCATATCTTTGTTCAGGAATCCTATTTTTTGTGTTTTGTTGATTGCATATCAGTAGAGAGGCCTGTGTTTTTGTGACATTCAAGGCCACTTCATGTTTTCACTGAATTTTCTGACAAACAACAATGCCAAGACAAATTTCCTATTTTTTTTTCCATTAATATGACATATTGCACATTACGTCTTGAAGGGGAAGTAAATTCCATCATGACATGCATCTAATTACCAAAAAAACCACAAATTAAAACAGACTGTCAGTCATACAAATGTGAAATTACTTTGCAGTAATATTTTGCTACGTGTACAGCTTTTCATATTCTTCATCTAGCTTGATTTGGCACGTTGTCCTACTGTAAAAGGCAAAGAGTTTCCAAAGCCCAAATAGGTGCGTATCAGACCTAAGCAATGTACTGTAGGGCGCAACTTTTCAAACATCTGCCTGCATCCTAAAGAACCCTCCAAACATCGGCGTAATGCCACATCACCTGGGCTATCTGTTTGAACAGCTAGGACAATTTCGGCTAAAAAGGTGCAGTTACTTTTAGGCAGGAGCAGCCATCATGTGGCTGCTCAGTTGGTTTCATAAGAGGACAGTAGGGCTGCATCTACTGGCTCCATGCAAGAGGGGCAGGTGAAGGAGCGCATCAGCCAGGGGTCAATGCAATCCACGTGGTAGATGTGAAGGCAGGGCAAGAACCGAATGGGATCGCTGTACTCAAAATCCATCATGCAGATCACACACCTGGAGCAAAGACAGACAGTATATATCAGTACAAAGATAATGTTTGTAAAATGAGGTCAGGCTAATCGGTTATACACATTTTCATACACACATAGACTATGATACAATACACAGCATAATAAAATAATAAAACTTCAACAAGTGTTGTAAAAATTTACGCATGACATACTCCCATCCTGACCTATTTATCCACAGGCTCAGACTACAGCTTTATTTAAAGGTAATATAGTTAACCTAGTCTTGAGTTTCAGTAAAACAATAAGCAAATTTAAAAAATGAAAGAAGAAGAGCAATACAAGAAACAAATAATGTGATGTGTATTGCCTATTTTACACTCACTCTTTCACTTTCTTATCAGAGGGGTCGGAGCCCGGGTCAAAGATGCCTCTGGGCAGGTGCTGGATGAGACCGATTCGCTGGGCAATGCGGACTTGCTCCTCCTCGGTCAGCTGGCAAGCCAGACGACTCTCACCTGGCGTGGGGTGGTACACTGGGAGGGGCTGGGCACGCTCCTGGGGAAAAAGGAACAGAAACCAACCTGTGTCATCTATGGATCATTTTGGATGTGTCAGTGTCAGCTTCGCTTTAAGGCCTGACAGACACTAGACTTCTGAAGCTGACCTTGTTACTCATATTTGTCAAACTGATTATGTAAGTTTGATAAGTTTTAAAAGTCATTTAGAGGACATCCAATGTGCAATGGGCCTGCATTTCTGTCAGCACCAGGGGAAAGGCCATCTTACAAGTAATGATGAAGTGAAATGATTGAAAAAAGGACTGTTGTTTAAGACTTGGTATAGTCTGTGATTTTGGATGTCATAATCAGAACGGAAATAATACATTAAGATGTGGCTTAAATAATGTCTGCATTTCAATTAAAGTTACATTTAATCTTCTTAATGTAAAGCATTGTGACAATGCCTCCACCAGCTATTCTACCACAATAGTATATTTCTGATAAATGAAGAACTTCAAATTAAATTAAATTCTTTACAAACCCTAACCTGAATGAAGAGCATCGTCCCGGGTTTCTGTTATTTCGTTATTGAACATTTCTGAGAGCTACCAGTATGACAGGTATAGTGACTAAAACTAAGGCGGTGACAGGCTCTTCGATCCCCGGTCTGGACTGAACCTGAGTCCCAGCAGCTCACCTGATAGGGCGGCGGAGGCTCCCCGGGCAGGCTGCCCCCCTCGGACTCGTTCAGCAGCGACAGGTCATCCGCACCTTGTGAAAACAGACAGTTCCCCATTGAGCTGAGACCACCATGAGAGAGTCCACTTCAGTCTGAGGGTGACAGACACTCAGCAAGCGTCAGCAGGACCTATGCTAACAAGCTAACGTCTGAACGATCTTCGCGTTAGCTAAGTCAGCTCTTAGTTTGTTGTCATTCCGCGAAAAGCGTGACGGGAAATCGACGGAAGGACTGAAGTCGCTCTGTTGAAGGGATAAGAATCCAATGCTGAGCTCGACAGTGATATAAAAATTAACCGTCACAACGACGTGATGTCTGTTTATCTGCTCGTTCGCTGCCTTCTAGTGTTTACAAAAAATACAAACCGGAAAAGAAGAAAGGTTGTAAAACACCGGACTTCCGCCTTAAATGAGACATTCAGGATAAAAGACAAGCATTTTTACCGTTTAAATTTTTTAAATTAATTTATTTATGTTAGGTCCTTGATTGCCGTTTACCATAGTATTTATACTCAATTATACAGAACAATATAAAAACATTATTGGGAACTATCAAATAAAGCCTGAGATGCAGGTTATAGTTTAATAAAGCAGAGCTAATAAATGTAATGTATTTGAATGGAATGTTTTATAGTTTCAGTATAAAGTTTAGCCGTAATATGGGGGGAAAATGATAGATGTTGGTTGGTTAGCAGTCACTTCAGAGGCTCTGAAGCAGCAGAAAACGTTTATGACGTTGACGTTTTTATTCTGAAGATTTTTCCCGGATGTATCGAAGGCGGAATTCCTGTGACTTACAAGTTGGAGTCCGCATCGCATGTGCCGTTATTTGTTTATTTATTTATTTAGTCTCTTCTTGCTGTTTTCGTCCACTGCTTTTTGAGTTCAGAGAAATCTTAAAGATTGAGAAATGGTAAGAGGAAGCGTTAAATCATGTTCTACTTACCAATAGCTAAACGTTTATTTTATCTAACTGTAATAGATAGTTTTGTATAGCGACATTTACTGTTGTTACATGTGGATAGCTAACATGCTCATCTTTGCGGTGTGAACAGTCGGTACATATATACATTTACTTTTAAATGCTACTAAATGACGGGCAGCTCAAGTTTTACTTGTCAGCAGAGAAAAAGCAGTCTCATAGAAATACTGACGTCATGAGGCCAAATTCTCCAGGTGCAGCAAATGCATCAGTGACATTTCTGACCAGCCACCAATGATGCCCAATTGATACCCGTTGAGTTGAATGTGTGGGCAGACAACTCCAGTACCATGTTTCAACTCCAGAAAGACCAATCAGTCACTGTAAGGCTTGTGGAACAGGGCCCAGCTTGGATACAAATTGTGACTTTGGCTTTCCCTAATGTCAGTCTTCATACATTTAGGCTACAGCTCCTTCACCTGCACCACCCCCTCCTCCACCCTGTAGAAACCCGCCTGCTAGAATCAGTCCTGCACCGCGCCCTGAACAGGCAGCAATACCATTTATTTCAAAAGAGAGCCCTCCGGCCCAAGAGACAAGTCCCTCATCGGAGACTGTACCTGACACAGAGGTAAGTGTCTCCTCCACAATCTGGAGTTATGTGGGTGTGAGACTTTTTTAAAAGATCTGACTGAGAAATTTCCTGACATACAGGATGCTCAAGCTGCACTACTACTTCCAGTGGAAAATGGACCCCATGAGTTTCAACCAACACTCGGACAAGAAGACAGTTCCCCTGCTAGTGAAACGGATTATGGTCCAGTGCAGGAAACTGACCCTTCACCACAGGCACTAAATGTCTCACAGGTAGATAATCTTTAAATAGAAACAGATTTTTACGATCCATATCACATAAAACATACAATTACTGTTAATTTTGTTTCTGTTTCAAGGTGACAGAGCTGCAAGATGAAGCAGACAATCAGGTGGATGAGACTGCAGAGGACGTGAGGTCCTGAAGTACTTGAATTATTTAAAAATCAAGATCGACATTTAGCAGTACTTGAAAATGCAGTTTTTAACTGCACTGAAACACTGTTACATAGTACTGTTGAGTGAGCACATTGCTTTATGCTCAGGCCAAAGATGCTATTCAGCCTTCAGTCATCATCCTCATTACTTGCAGCTGAATAGATAATTTAGAGCTTTCCTTTTTTATACACATTTTTATCATTTACTTTATGATGTCTTTGAGAAACTCTCTGAACCTCTGAGCCAAACTGAGATTAAAAAAATTATGTTTTAATGACATAGCCATAAAAATCTAAAAAAAAGATTTGGGATTGTAAATAACCCCAAAATTATAAAGTATACAAACTAAAAGCACTTTTTGAATATATATTGTTGCCAGTATTTATTATTTAAATTGCCACTTAAATGTTAATGTCTTGTCTTGATTCTGGAGACTTCAAGTTTTGTCGAGTTTGAAAAATGTGGGTATTTTACTAGGTAAGGACATGTTTTGTTTCCCCTAAGAGAGCTTAACCTAGACCTTGCAGCTTCAATTTTCAGATTTCTATTTTACTGTGCATCTTCTAAGTTCAACAGATTTTTATATAACAAATTATGGGAGTGACTTTTGTTTAGTGTTTTTTCTGAGCTTAGATTACTTACATTGAATGTACAATTGCATTGCTTTAGATTTTTAAAATTACCTCATTTATTTATGCTTTTTAAATGCAAATTTGGACCAAAATTTGTTTTTGTCACCTTCCATAAATTAAACTTGAGCCTGCTTTGAATACTTGTTTCTTTGCTTTACTGCTTCAAAGAAAACTTGAAAGTACTTTGTTGTTAATGCTTTAAAAATCTTGATGTAGGATGTCTACAGCGCCACAGAGTCTGCAGCAATGCTAGCAGCTCTGTGACGGATTAAAATTTTATCTGGATGATGGCACTAGATGAAAAGTCGCTGGATCACTAAAGTTATTAGAATTCATCCTGTGGGAGCCATGAACCCGTGGAGCAAATTTCTGCGATCAGTCCAATAGTTGAGACATTTCTCTCAAAACACTCTGCTCTATTAACACTGATCTGAATGAGACCCAGGTTCACTTCAGATGAAGAGCTGAATGCAGCATATAGTGCCAGTGTTCTCCAGGATTGCTCTACAATCAGAACAAAGTACAACTGTACACATTTTAAGAGTTTATAGTAATGCAGTACTACTTATAAGAAGACATAGAAGCACCAGCTGATTCTCTGAATCACCAGTTTATAGAAAGAAAAACATGGCACAGCAAGATGGTACAGTCAAGAACATCCTTTTTATTCAATCAGGTGCTGCTCTTCTCAAACTGTGTTTTTCTTCTTATGGAAAAGAAACTGTAATTAACACATGCATTTCACCTAGAGCTCTGGGGGTGTTCTCACAAAGAAGTGGTGCTGCACTGAGGGTGTAGACAGAGGCGTAGAAGAGCTGGGAGTCAGGGGGCCTAGGGTGCTGCCTAATACACCAATAACCATACACGCTTAAGAAGATAAAGAACAAAATCAACAAGAGAACAAAGACACGGAGCAGTCCAACATGAGGTGGTCAGAGGAGCAAAATATGGAGGGACTTCCCTGAATCCTCAAAAATCTGAGAGATCAGGTTCATGCTGGCTTTTTATCTATCTGGTTGGTGTGTTGTAAATGGCTAATACTGCTATGGGCTTCACTGTGTGTAACCCACCATGAACAATAATACTTCACTTTAAAAGATTGAATGGATGTGGGATATGTCCTGGAAATGCAACCCCCCTCTTTCAGCTTCGTGCAGGACAAGTCCGGTTATAAGGTGCTTGTAGCTTTCATTTACAGTCCAAGGCATCCTCAGAGAGAGCCTAAACGACAGCATATCATGATAGCAAAAAGAAATCCAAATTAAGAGGATACAAAACAAAAAAAAAGGGCGGGAGGGGGATAAAACAAAGTCAAAAATAAATAGCTAAAACAAAAGAGCAAACTCTTATCATAATCAAAGCAGCCCCTTTCCAACATCCCAAAGCAGTTCATCCAGCCCTCTTGACCCCGTCAATCGTTTCCGTGAACCTCTTCGACCAAAACCCCTGAACCCCTGTCGTCCCTTCCTAACCCACCCAAAGACACCCCCAAAAGCCCGTCAGCGTAATTTGTTCACTTACATTAGCTGTTGAATGGAGAAGCTGAAGAAGATGGGTATGGTAATACAATGTGAAGCATACAGACAAGAATAACATGTGAGCTAACTGCATTCTGCTCAGACAAAAGTTTTTCGGCAATTTTTTTTTCACCCTCCCAACAGCGGAGAGGGCAGGAGAGAGAGAGAGAGAGAGAGTGAGATAGAGAGAGAGAGATAGACAGAGAGTGACAGACACACAGTTACAGACTACTCCAGTGTCTAAGAGAAAACAGACAGTGGAGACAGAGGGGAAGAAAAAAGCAAGAGCTGAACGAGAACAAGTTTTTTTGCCTTTTCAAAATTTTTTTTTTCATCATTTATCAATAAAAAGTAAAGAACTAATTCACACCAGTTTCCTTTTGTACTATATATATATATGTATATATATATACGGCTTTGAAAAGGAAGAGAGGATATAGGGGAGGTACAATGGAGGGGATTCATTTCGAAGGCAGAGGGGAAAAAAGTTGTCCCTGAATGCTGAATGGGTGGCGACCTTTTGCCTCCTTTGCGGCACTCAGGGGCAACCTGCTACCTCGAGCCATTTCGAAAAAAAGGGGGCGATCTGGATTACAAAATGGAGTCTGTGAACAAAAGGCACTTTTAAGGGACAACCTTTAACTGCTGGGAAACTATACACTACAGCACAAGCACTATAAGAGTCATTTACAGAGGAGGGGGTGGAACAGGGGAGAGGCTCACCTTGCTGCCTGTTTCATAAATGGTTCAGACCTCATATTTCTGCCTGATTTTAAGCTACTTTTCGCCCCTTTTCTATTTCTGTTATCTGTACAGGAGACAGAAGGTCAAACCTAATACTCTTTCCTTTGCACGTGGGTCTCAACACAACCTGCCCGAGTGTCAGAAACATATCGAGGTGATCATGGGAATAAAAGAGTTCTTGGATGTGAAGCATCTCCCGCAGACCAGGGAGGAACTTGTCGTGAATTTATGCCATTGGTAAAAATGAGTTAAATTGGGGGGAGGGGGGTTGTTTTGTTTTTTGCTGGTGAGTTTCAGGCAGTGCATGGGTAAGTTATCTGAAGAGTTATCTGACAGTATAGGTTTGTATTTTTTCTTCTAAAGGTTGAACCAAAATGCCTTTTGTGTCACAACCTTAAGGAATAGGAACCTCTCCCCCCACTCAATACAAATAGAAGAAGAATAAAAATAGAGAGAGGAATAATGCTGTTTCCTAAATGGTCTGTTATTTTTGTTCATTACCATTCATTTACAATAGTTCTGAATGTACTTTATAGTGTTAAAGCACCAGTTTTCATCTGATGATAGAGAATTTTTTTTTCTCAAGTTGTGTAGAATTTTTTTTCCTTCAGCCCTCCCACATTTTTATAAACAACTGATTACACATAAAACATTAAAAAAGAGACAAAGGAAATAAAAACAAATACCCCCAACTTACAAAGACTAGGATTTTTCATGGCCCTCTAGTTTAGAGTCCCGGAGCTTACGGACTTGAAACAAATACATTTTTTTTCTCTTTTCTCTTAGCTTTCTTAAAAATCTCTAACAGACAAACACAATGATCTACCCAATGCATTGCACGTGGCTCAATCGACACATATTTTTCAATAATAATACTTTCCATCAAAAACAAACACTTTTTTTTTCTTCAAACCTACTGTCGATTTTTGACATGTTCATCTAGGTATTATAATGCTGCGCTGCAGATGGCGATGGCGTGTGTCGTTTGATCCATACTGGTAACAGTAAGGTGATGTTACTGAAACGGGTTGTGTGAGGGGGAGGGAGGTGAGAGTTCAGAAAATAACTAGACTGCCAACCAGCTTGTGTAGTAAAAGTTAAAAAGGAGCATATATCATAAATATATATGTATAAGATCTCTCTCTCTCTGTCTTTACAAAAAAAGTTTGCAGTCCTCTATAAAGATCTGTCCTAGGCCAATGGTTTCCACATGCACCAACGCTACCATTCCCTGTAGCTTTAGCTTATATGTGGGAAGAGAACCTGAAGTCAAGTTTATTACTAATTGCATGAAGGGAATACAGAGGCACTTTCATATATTGTTATAGTCTTGATATAAGGTTTTAGTACATAGAGCTAATGTTACTAGAGAGGCTGAGAACAGGGCCTCAGCCCTGTTTACTATCCCTGCAAAATAGAACCAACAGCTAGGCAGTCCAGTTATTTTGTGAGGTCGGCTTTTGTTGGATTGTGTCATGATGAAAATAATACCAATAGCAATTCCAATGTGAACATTTACATAGAAAAAAATATCTCAAATTAAAAAGACAAATCTTAAGTGAATGAAAAACCATTAACAAAGGCAGTTTGGAGAACCAAATATAAAGGCTTCCCTTTATTATTTTATGTCACGTTGTTGGTGGTGCATTTTATATGTGAGTCTGTGTGTGTGTGTAGGTATGTGTATGTGTGTAGTCCTCTGGGGATTCCTGTGACTGGTCTGAGGGATACAGGGTGAAGCAATGCAAGGGATGCATGTGATGAGCTGTTATTACTGTGCTGTCCATACGTGAGAGATTTGAGAAACTGTTGTTACTGTTTCACTGCAATTTGAGCATGATACTTAACGGGTTACTGCAAACTAAAGAAAAAGTGTTATGGCATGCAAGAGAAGGTTAAAACAATCCAAGTGAGACAAAACCAAAACCAAATCTGGCAAAAAAAAAAAAAAAAAAAGAAATCGCAAGAAAACACTTACAAACAAAATGAATGCTAATAATATGAAGCTGATGCTGCGTCTGCATTCCTGTAAATTAAATTCCATGTCTATGCATAATAACAAGATGATATAATGAGTGGTTGTGTGACAGACTATTCTGAGAAGATGGTCTGTATGTGTGTGTTTGTGTGTTAGCATGTGCGCTGCGTGTTTCAGGGCTGAGACCAGAATTTAAGCACAGCCACATCCCCGCAGTGGCAGCCAGCCTCGACTCACTTCTCTAATCGCTCATCTGACCATCGGTGTGTAATACTGTTCATCCCTTATTAAAAATTAATAGTGCATAGGTGAGGGGACGAACAAGCACATGTAGAGTTAGTGTTATGACTGTCTGTCGTGTGTTCACTCGCTTGCACTCGCCTCATGGCTATCACTTCTCCCACAGCAGGACGCCCTGATACTTTGACAGGTAAACAAAGACCAGCCACTTAGTGCATATATGTCACACCATCAGATGGTGTCACCATGATTGGCCAATCAGAAATGAAAAGAGGCTCAGGGCTGAGCGAATGAAGTGGCAGAGCGTGGCGACACGCAGGCATGCGGCTGCGGCGACGTTCTGGACTCTGGGCAGCTGCAGGTGGGGAGGTGGTGGTGGGGGCCTGTGGGTCAGGTGGGGCAATGCACCTGGAGGAGAGTAGCGTGAAAAAAATACATGGATATGGAGGTGTGCAAATTGGGTGGCGATCTTTTCAACTTGCACATTTGACTTCACCATTTACCACTACTTGTTCTTTTTTTTGGATCTCCCAGCCAATGCATGGAGTTTCATTGTGGAGACAACAAAATGAAAAAAAAATCATAATAAAGAAACAACAAATGTAGAATTGGTCATTTGTCGGGTTGCCATATTGTGTTTTCTTTCTGACATTTCATGGTGTGTGTGAGACAGTTCCTCATCTTCCTCTTCTTCCTCCTTGCATTCTGAGTCTGTCCACTCAATCTCATTGAAGCCTCCTGCATAAAGGGGGACGAACGTTCCTGTTCAAATTGTGTTGGATTGGGAGTCCTCTTGGGGTCGGGTGGTGGTGGGGGGGGTTGGGGCGTTCTGTAGTAGTACTTTGAATAGTGTTGGCGAGAGAGAAAGACCTTTTAGTGTCAGCAGTCTGTTCTTAATCAGCGGTGATGTGTTTGTTTTTCAAATTTCCAATTTTCATGACACAATTTTAGCTCTTGATTCAGAGAGGCCTTGTCAGAGGAACCAGGACTGTGGAGAAGAAAAGAAAAGAAAAAATGAGTCTTTAAAAAACATCGGCAGATGCACATTTAAACTCAGTCTTGATCCTCATCAGTCTGAAGTAGAAGACTTGCAGTGCAAAACAGCAAAAAGTGAAAAATACAGAACATTATGTACTAACAGACACACAGACACACACAGACACACAGACACACACACACACACAAATGTTAATGGTGTGAATTAAGGACTTAAAAATGTTGGGACATAACAGAGTATGAAAAAGTGTGAAGTATGAACACAGCAACTTTGTTCTAACAGTGAACTTTAAAGCATGGTATAAATCACTGGTTCCCAACCTTGGGGTCAGGACCCCCTAAAAGGGTCACAAGATAAATGTTGAGGGGTCACAGGTTGGAATCAGAAAAAAAAGACATTTCTCAGACTTTCCTCTAATCAAATTATTGGATAATTGTACCTCTTCAGACCTTGGAAAGCAATTGCATATAAAGCCCTTCATCCACTAGGTGGCCCCCTACTACTCCTTTTCCCCCTCACAATACTTGCTGAGCTCAGCTGTCCCATGCAGAGCTGAAAAGTTGCTGCTTTAAAGAGGGCTGACTCTGGCCTTTTACTCATTAAAAACACTTGTGTTATTTCAGAGCTACAAATAGCATTAGGCCTGAATGACTTTCCAATGAGCAAACATGGGACTATAACTGCTCTCTCATGCGCTACCAGTTTACATGTAAGGCAATCCTCCTAATATGTCTCTGCTCTGTGGGCCCGAGTGGTCTCAGGCTACACTGTAAAGCTATTGAGGGCAGCTACTCCAGGGATCCAGTTTCTCAGTTTGATAAGAGGGCAGAGTGGAGGCTTTGGCACCGGCTGAGCTGCTCTGGCTGCCACTGACATTCCACAGGCCTCGGACCCGGAACGAGAAAAGAGTTTGAACCCCCCTCCGGCCTCCATCTATCCTCTACCAACTCTGCCTCCCTCCTTCCTTACCATGATTCTTTGGTGTTTGTAGATAACTCCTCCTCCTCCTGGCTCGGACTTCCCTTAACCCCCTTCTCTTTTCCTCTCCCTCTCTCACTCCGGCTCTCCCAGTGTAATCCTTGGCAGGCAGTGGAAAGTGACCCCCTCTCTCTAACCCCCCTTCAAGTCCAAGTTCAACTGCCTATGACATCATGTCTGGTTGCTGCGGGCAACCAGACAGCCGGGACGTGACTGTGGAGTGCAGCGAGCTTCGACTAACTCCCTCTCTCTTTTTTCCCTCCGTTTCTCTCAGTCCCTCCTACTCTGTCCATACACATCCCCCTATCTCTCCCTCTCTTCCTGCACAGCTGAGGTCTCACCACCAGAGAGCTCCTCAGGCAAGCTTTTCTCTGCTTCTTGTCCCGACAGCAGTGGGAAGACTCTCTCCCTCTGTCTTGGCTAGTTGGCTAGCAGGCGGCGAGGCGGGCTGGCAGGGCCATCGTCTGAACCTCTCCATATGCCAGAGAACAGCAGGATAGGCAGAGGCCTGTGTTACTCGCTCTGGCTGGGGCTGTTACTGACCTACTAGGCTCAGCTAACTGGGAGCAGTTGAAACCAGCGCCCAGGTTCTCGCTGCGCTTGCCGTAAACCCGGGAGAAATGTTTAAAGTGGGCATTTTTCAATAATGTTTGATAAGCAATAGCAGGAGATAATAGGCGCTCTGAACAGATGTAAGCTGTTGTAAAAGCCCTGTTGTTTTTTAGGAGAGAAAATGAGGGGCAAGAGTTTTGGCACAGAGTTGAAGTGTATGTGCGCGTGTGTGTGCATATGCGCTCACACACATTTGGATGGTGTTTGGATGTCCCCTCAGTGCCAGGGCTACATCTGTGGGAGAGTGGTGCAGGTGGGGAGCTCGAAAATACTAGAGGGAGCAGCAGGAGGAGAGAGGGGAGAGAGAGAAAGAGAGGGAGGGTGGGCTGCTGATGCATGAGGGGAGGCGGGGGGGAGGGAGCAGAGCAGCCGAGCAGAGCTGTGCCGAGGAGGAATGCAGATTGTTTCCATGTGTGGGGAGGACAGTAGAGCCGAGTTGGCTGCAGGCAGGTGCGGTTAGCCCCTAATGAGAAAAGTTGTGTTGGTGATGGAGGAGGCCCAAGACACTGCAGCCCAGTGGCAGAGCGCAGCCAAAGCTGAAACCACAATGTAGTTCACTACTGGCCTCACACGCTGCACTAATACACACTGTGGGGCCGGGCAGAGATAAATCAACACTGCTGGAGCTGAAGCTAACTGGCACTGCTTACATTCACTGTGGGGAAACTACTGTAGTACAGACACTGTAAACCAATGCTGAAACTAAAGGCCTTGATACATGGGCACCACTTTGTGTCAGTTTAGGTGGTTTGCAAGTTTGCAAAATGGACAATATCTTGTCAATGTGACATATTTCCTTCCCCTGGTTACTTAGAATATTTCTCTGCAAGCATTTTAAGTATGGCAGTGTGTAAAGTGTGGACAAGCATAACATTTTCAGAAAGGATTTTCAGCATAAGAAGCTTTAAAAACTGGATTTAATAAAACCATATTATGTTATGGTTTATCCTTGACCTTGAAATACTTTGACGAAACAATCCAAACAAAATGTCCACAAGTTTTTCTAGGGTTTTCAAAATATCTCACGGTGCTTATGGACAGATGGAGTTTGCTCAATTTTCATTGAAGGAATCTGTTGACATGCAAGCTTAAATACATCTTTATAACAGCTACTGAGCGATGTCAACCAATCCATCTCTGTTACAGCTGAGCTTAGTTCACTGTTGAAGTGCAATGTAATAGAAAGCTCTGGAAAAAGCTTGTAAGTTTGTATTTCCAAGGTCAGGAATTAACTTAATATGCCTTCATAAAATGCAGTTTTTAAGCTTCTCATGCTGAGATTGTTTTGCCAAAATAATTAGCAGAATGATGCAGTTAACAGTTATGAATGACTGTGGCAAAATCTTCAAACTGTTGATCAACACTGGTTCCATGGGCTGAATCACTGAGTGTCGCAGAGCTGCCAATTCAGAGTCATTGTCGGAGCACTGCCTCTGTATCACGGCCTTCGCTCTGAATGACATGCTTGTCCCTTTAAAGTTGAAGATGCCTACAGTAACGGAGCGCTGCAAAGTATCATCTACGTGCAGCACTGTGCAGAGTCAGGCTTGCAGAGGGTGATGAGGGAGAAGGAAGAAACAGACATAACAACAGAGGAGGAGGAGGAGGACAAGGAGGGGGGAGAGGTGGATGGGTGGATGTTAATTAAATGAGGGAGGTTGGCGGGGTACCTGAGTCTGCTGGGGGATATTCAGAAAGTTGTCCCGTGTTCCGATGCCGACAAACCGGTTGGGAGCTGTGGAGCCTGGCGTGGAGTATGCTACAAACAGAGAGAGACAAGTGTGTACATGCTTTTACACACACACATACACACCGAGCTCATAGTCGAGTTTGATGCTCTCGTTATTATTATCAATATGTTTTAATAGACCATTAACTTAATGCTAGGACTATGACTACAATTCACTGTCAAATGCATTACTGGGAAAAGACAGTAAGGGTCAGGGATACTGATGCCCTATTAGTCACATGGATGATTTATTCATTTTGTGGGCAGGTTCATTGTGATTTTCCTTTACTTAACTGTCTAATCTGTGGTTTTCAAGGGGGGTGTACAGCCTGCATTGATTAGTGCTGACATGAAGAAACTATTTCCCCCAAAATACGGCTGCACTGTTAGTTACATGTGCTCCTCAGCAGCCCCTGGCCTCAATAATAAGCCACCGTAATCATAGAGAACCACTGAGGATTCACTCTGGACTTAATAATAGGGTGACCGATGGAGGAACTGTCTTCGTCACCAGTGGTAACCAATGCTCCATTTACATTTAATAGGTTATGAGGAGCATATTGCCTACAAAGTGACACCATTCAGTGATGCCTCAGGATCAAATTTAGGGCAGTTGTGCTCACTGGACTCCAACATGGCGGCTGAGTAAAACTTTTGCTGTGCATGGCTTGATTGAGGTTGAGGGGATGGGGGATGTGTGGGGGTGACAGTGACAGGGCTGGAAACTGATGTATGAGTGAGGGTGAGCATGTACCATGTGCATGTATGTGTGTGTGTGTGTGTGTGTGTGTGTGTGTATGTGTGTGCATGGGTGTGTGCGTGTGTGTGTTTTTATGACTGTAATTACGATATCTTGAGAATCAGAAACAAAAGTAGAGGGGGTAAAAAAAAATACAGTGATAACAGTCACTGGAATGAGAAAAGAGACGGAAAGTAGGATATTTATTTATATAGATGTTCATATAAATAAATAATAAAGTGACACGTTAATCTGAGAGAGTTGGAAGGGGGGAGGGGAGGAAAGGTTGATAGGACAGGAAGAGGAGAAAAAGTCAAAACAAAAGGAGGAGAAGGTGCCCCGGTTGCTCCGTCCAGTGCCCCCTCTTGGTGTGCCTCTCCCATGGCCCGACTCTCGCACCGCACCTGTCTGGGTGGAACCAACCAAAGCCTCACTGCTCCCTGATGACACTCCTCTCTCCCGCTCCCCCAGTATAGCACTAATTAGACAGGTTTGATTAGATTTTATCATTCATGTTTAGAGAGATTGGGTTGTTCTTGTTATACTGTGATTTCCATGTTTTTTGTTGTTCTCAATTTTTAATTGTTGTGAGATTTGTGTGAAAGTGGCGAGGGGATTGGGTGGGTAAAGTGGGGCATGATGTTTTTTGGAGTCCACGCCAACTGCCCTAATTTTGCTCCTTTAAAAAGAAAAAAAAAAGAGAGAAATAAAGGAAAAAAAGAAACAAAGAAAGGAGGATATGAGAATATATCAAATAAAGAAAAGAAGAAGGCAAAAAAGAAATGAGAGAAGGGGGTAGATTGTATTGCCGCTGTCACAGACAGTCATGCAAAGTCTGCGTTGATCAAAGGCTTGCGGCTACAGAGGCAACGTGCACAGGGCCCTGCTCTGCTCCCCCCAAACTACAAAACACATCAAAAAGAAGGGAGAGAGACTACACTGCCTCTTGTGGTGCTTTCAGGAAACCGAACACCAGAGAGAGAGAGAGAGAGAATAAAAAGATTTTGAGAAAAGAGAAAGAGTAGGGGAAAGTGGCTGAGGAGGTTTGCAAAGACATGAAGAGAGAAAGGAAGGAACTTGAGAGATACAGAAGAGCTTGAAAGAGGATCTCTGGTTTGGCAAAGGCGTGGCTTCTGCCTCGACAGAATTGGATCTTGCTAGTACTGTACAGTACAGTACAATACAGTGGCGTACAGGTCATAATGTGATGGATGAAATAGGAGCATAGCTCCTGGGGCTGCTGAGTGTTTGACTGAGCAGATTGCAACCTTAACTGGAAGAAGACGGTCTGCTAAACTATGAAAAACTACAGCAGCAGCCATTGTAGAAGTCCCAGAACTGTGCTTTTTCAGTAGTTGTACAAGATAACAGAAAGTGTATCTGTACTGGGGCGTCTATAATGGCTACATCTGCTCTAGCCTAGAAAACCTCATGTAGTATTTCTTGGAACAGATGACAAATTAGCTGCCAGCTAAGAGCTAACCAACCTACTAGAGTCTAAAATCGGTTCGAACTGGCCTCTATGAGAAGTCTGTGGGGAGACTGGGGCAGTAATGGGGGTTTGTGGAGGGGAGTGGGAGTTGGGGGTGACTTACACGGAGATGCGGGTGAGCTGAGTCCGCCGTCAGTGGGCGTGCTGATGATTTTAGAGTCGGGCATGGGGAGGGGCACAGGGCGCGCCACCGGGGGTGGCGGAGGCAGCAGGAAGGAGCCCGGCATTTTGCTCTGGCCACCTCCATTAGGCTGCAGACGGACCATACAGACAGGGTGAGCAGGACACACCCCAAGAATGCACAGTGCATAGGGAGCCAGACACACATACACACACAGAACGTAAAGTCACACACACAGAGTCCCATGTTAGGGTAAGACACTCATATACAGACAGATGCAAACAGTATCCACACAAGTAGTCTTGAGCCCATCACACAAACTAAAACACACACACAACTGCTCACATACAGGTACAAGATAGTTCACCAAGCTCACGTAATTATAAAATAAAACAAACAAAACTGTCAAACAGTCTGGCCAAACATAGTGAAGTAAATAAGATGTGGAAAAATGATGAACATTGTCAACATACAAGGGGAAAATAAAAATGGAGTTCTCCATGAAGAAAGCTATTATAGTGCAATGTAAGAATTTAAGAAAGAAGGGGAAATCAGCCGTGAGAAAAAGGTGTTGGTGTGCGTATGTGCCAGTGTATGCGCATTGTGCATGTGCACGTGCAATTTCAGGAATTATACTGTGTCTTCCTTGTGTGAAGTAATGAGAACAAAGGAAAACAGGGCATGAAAAAGGGTTTAAGAAGTGGTTTCAAAGTTGCTCACAAGGCCAAGTTTACAGTAGAGGTTTACAGTACTACCAGCACCCTGCACCTTGTGTGAAAATCTTTCTGAAAAGTCCCTTAATGGCCAGTTGACAGTCAGCTGTATTCTCTGCCTACACTTTGATGTTTAGGAATTTTCGCTTTCAGTAGGAGTGTGGAAAAGTTAATGTGGTTGTCAAGGGGTACCACCTGATGTTTTACTGAATTAGACCCACAACCCCTCAAAAAAGGGCTCAACTGTGTCCCAGAGACGGCCCCCCCCCCCCACCACACACACACACACACTTTTCTTCAATTCCCTTCGGCACTTGCATAACTTTGTATAGATGAATATTCCTTGATTTATTATTACAGATTGCAATGCAGACTGGGAAAAAGGTGCCCTTTGAGAGGACATCATTGGTGAGAATAAAGGAATATCATTTAAAATGGCAGCGAGCCAATGAGGACTTGTTAAATGAGGAATCTTGAATGTCTGCTTCAGCTTTCTTCCATGGATAGCTAATCTAGATCTGTCTACACAACTTCTACCAAGTTTGCAGCCCTATTGCTTCTCTAACTCCACTTCCAGCTGCCAGTCTGGATCAGGCCATACCTGTCCTAGAACCTGTCTACCTAAAAGGGCTTTTCCTAAAAAGGTCTTCCTCCCTCAACCTGAAAATAGCTGTGGGAGAAAGTTATGTGGCAGTATGATGAGTCAAATGTGGTTTGGCTCCCTCCCTCTTACTTTGCCAGGGTTTTTCCTTTTGTTTAAGCCCATCTGATTGCCTCTTCCTGTTGACACATTTGCCCTAAAACCATTTTCCTCTTCTCTGGTGAAGTAGCTTCACTTCATAAATATTGCTCTTTTCCCAGGTCTCAGATGACCTTGCCACACCTGTGTATCTAGCAAATAAGGTATGAAATGATGGAGCAGTCATTATGTGTAGAATTATCATGCTGATTTCTTTCAGTATGCTTCTTCTTCAAGAAAAATTTGCCAAAAATTAATTGACCTCTAATCAGTGTCGAGTTTTTTTTTTTTCATGTAAGTTTACACCACAGACCATTCCACAGTCACCTTCCTTTGATGAATCCATAAATCACTTACCTGTGCGCTGGGCTGTCCTGTGCCATCAGTGCACACAAACTGCACAAACTCCTTAAGCGGGTCCTGGTGGTGATGGTAGCGTATGGTGGGGTGGGTGAAGTATGGGCTGGACTGCTGGATGATAGAGGAGGAGGGGAAGTGCAGGGCTGAGGCTGAGGCACGGGGACTCCCTGAGGAGAAAAGTGGAAAGGGGAAAGGAAACAGGAATGGGAAAGGAGAGGGGGAAGAGGGATGTGAGGAGAAGATAGAAGAGAGACCAAAAGTGGGAAAAACAGAGTGAGGCTCAGGTCATTCTATTCTTTTTCTCCTAAAACAGAGAACATATGTTAAGCTTACAAGACAGTCTACACAATATGATATTCAGTACATCAACATGCAAACCTATGACAGTCTATAAGACATGCATATGTATATTCTAAAGAAGCACCACCACAGTTGGCATCAAAGACCAGGTTGCTGCTTAGGCCTATTATTGTCATAACACAGAAAATAGCTGTGACATTCACTTGTGGTTGACTGACTGAAGCTGTTTCTGCTTACAAATGACTGGCATTATCCCTGGCTATTGGGAAACATCTGGTCCCATTCATTTTATAAATCAGCCCACTAGATTTCTCTGTACCTCTGGTGAGCCTGGCATCACCACACATTCACATACACACACTTTCACAGTCCCATACACGCTAGAATGTGTTACAGTATTTTCTGCCTTCTGCTCCCTCTGAATTTCTCTCTCTCACAAACACACACACACTCAGACGCACAAACCACTGGGGTATGACAGTGCCACACAAAGACACACACACACTGGGTTTTTCCACTTTTGTTTTATTGCTTGTCGGTGATGTGTAATCAATCAGCAGCATATCCTTGCTGTGCCGTTCTGCCCAGTAGTTTGAAGCTTGAGAGAGAATCTCCCCTACGCTCCTAACCAACCACAAAACGCCTCACGGAGACATTAGTCAGCCAGCCAGCCAACCACACACACACACACACACGTGCGCGCGTGCACACACACACACACGCACACACAAACACACACACAAGGCTCCACTGTCTGTCTTCTGATGAGATTCTATGGCTTTGGCAATTTGGCACACCAAACTAAAGAGGCAAGCTGCTAGGTGAGGGAAGCCTGGCGAACAAGCATCTGTGATTATGTCTGTCACCTACTATCTCTTGTGTATGCTGTACTCACAAAGTGTGTAAGTGCCTGCTTATTCAAACTTTCTGTGTTTTGGTTTTCCCATCTTTTTGTTTCTGGGTTTCTGTGTGTCTGTTGTGTTTTTGTGCACATGCGAATTTTGTGCATCTATGTGTCTGTATCTTTGTTTGTATGTCTTTTTGCAGTCTGTATGAATGTGTTGCTATGTCTGTCGCTGCTTTCATGTGTCTTTGTATGTACAGTATATTGGTGTGTGTGTGTGTGTAATCACTGTCACAATGGCGGACTCTCCAGACTGGTATAATCAGACAACAGTCAATCTGGCAGCTCTCCACGTCAGTCCAGAGCCAAAAACAGGACATAAACCATCCAGTCCTTACCCCTGAACACCCACACTCGCTAGACCTATACAACAAGAGCTAACAGCTCCAATCCATCCAAGGGAAGCCATGATTGCTAACTGCTTCTTCCCCCTCTCTGTCTACCCCCATTTCTCCTTTCATCCCTCTCTCCTTCCCTCCCTCCCATCATCCCTCAGTCTCTTTATAGAACCAAGGCCTCCGAGGGACATTCCATTTGGATGGCAGCCATTTTAGCACAGAGAGTCCTCCACAAGAGTGTAAATTTACACATGCGCGTGTGTGTGTATCTATGTGTACGTGCACAAATGCACCCATACACAATCTCTAAACACCGTCTCATTACAGCCTCTCTGTTACATGAAAACCTCTTAGCCAACAGGCAACAAACACAGTTTTGGAGAGTGTGCGAAGTTAGTTGGGGGAAGAAAGAAACCTGAGCTGGTCCCTCACACCTCTCAACTCACGCACAAAACAGAGGAGCAAATTTTAGAAATCAATTCAAATGCAAAATTCAATCTGGTGCTTTGGATTCTCCAGAGGGTATAGCACTGCTCTGTGCAGATAAACAACATGGCTTAATAGTGCATGATTCGGTCCGGACTATATTTTTTAAATATACTGTGGGGAGCTCCGCAAGTAAATTCAATACATTTCAACATGGAGGGCAATGAGTCCAAATGACCTTTACGTGGTAGGTCTGGTTTGGCTGTGGCCCAAACCATCCCTTTGAGAGACAAATGGAATGAGAGGGAGAGATAGAGAGGAGGACTTATTTATTCCTTTGAAAAGTGAGACCAGTCTACAGGGGCTTGTTGGCAAACTTGAGATCCTGGAGACTTTGGGAATTCTCTGAGTGGAGATGGAGAAACCATGTCGGTTATCCTACAGGACAGAAAAGCTCTGATGAGGACAACTTGCCCTTAGTGCCTTTAATGAAACAAGACCTTGGAAACACTGGATGTTACGTTTGTTACTTTAAGAATTTATTACACAAGAGTCTAAATCTGTGCAACTGCATACTGTTTCAATCCCTGTTAGGTCTTCAAACTCCTTTTCAATCTGTTATGACTCTATGCTAGCAAGAAAAAAAAAACATCAAACACAACACACACACACACTCACACAAAGCACTGGTTGGCTCTAATAACTGACAGGTGCACTATTGCAAAGAAAGACACCCGATTAAGATGCACTAGTCCTTTGTTGTCTTCTTCTTGCCTATATAATAAAGAATTTCTGTATTTTCCTTTCAAACGCTGTGTCTTCTTCCCTTGTACGACAGCTGTTTTCGACCATAACAAGATAGATTGTTTCCAAGATTTCTGATCCCATACAGTGTACATATTAGTGATCGGTCAAGTTCATAATATGACAATAAACATCTTTGTCAGTTTCAATGCAAGAATGGACGTTGAAAAACATTACAATGGATGCATGAAGCAGTATGTTATGAGGCAAATCAGTCACAAAGGCATGGGTGCAGCAATGGTACCATGCAATGACAATATTAAAACACACAGGCACAAAAATGGTGGTAAAAATGGATGGATGGAGAGAGGCTGAAAGAGAGAGAGGGAGAAACTTTTGCCAAGCCATGATGATAGCAGTAACACTGAACAGGTGAAACTCTGCGGGCATATTGCTTCTCAGCAGTTGCAACTGTAGGTCTTTAAAGTTTTATTTTGCTTTCTCAGCAAGTACATTGGGATTTTCATCATATCCAGGCACACGTTTGTAGAATTTATTTTGTTTGTTTCCAGAAGAGTTTGAAGGTGTAAATATGGCAATCTAGGATCAAGTTTGACACTCCCTTTCCTTCTCTCTCTTTTTCAGATTATAAAAGGGGGATTGGGGTTGTTGGGTTCATGGCAGCGCTCTCACCTGGTCTCACTCCTGCCAGCACAGGCAGCGGGTGGTGTGTGAACGCCATGCGGGGGGACCTCGTCTGGGAAGTCAGGGCGTTGAAATCAAACTTCCCCGGCTTCTTAAGTGAACCAGGCGAGGACAGTCCTGGCGAAAAAAAAATGGGATCAACAAAAAAAGTGGGGGGGAAGAGGGAGGAAAAGAGAGAGGTGGTTTTAATCAACAAAATGTTGCTTATTTAATTGGCTACACTAAAAAAAAAATCAATTTGATTTTGATTAAAGGGGACCTGAACAATCATGATTTTCTGATTAGATTGCTTAATTTCCTCATTGGTTTATGGCAGTGCATTGCTCCCTGTCCTTTTGGCTGTTAGCCATTCACTCCTTAGTTAGTTTCAATGAGTCAATCAGAGGACTCTAGGCTGTAATAACTCATTCAGAGATATACTGTAGGATTCCCAACTCCCAGCTTTATAGTCATATAACATGGACTGAGCAATATTTCAAAGCATAAGTGCTTCAAAGGGAAAAAAAGGGAAAAATAGCCGAAGCCAATCTGAATCTGCTCTTTGTTTTAGAGCCAAAGCACATCTGTAGCTATAATAACCTCTACTGTGCCACTGTATGTTTTTTCTGTCTCATCTCTTTCTCTCTGTTTCTCTCTCTCTTTCAGGTGCCAACTCCAGGCTTTCTCTGTGTATGAGCACGGCCGCCGTACAGCCACAGTCAGCTAGTTGTGGTCTGGCTTCAGCGAAGCTCATGGGCTGGCTGCACGAGAAGAAGGCTTCATTCAGAAATAGCACACACTGTACAGTATGGACACGGCAGCTGCTGAGTGCGAAAGACAAGCAGACGGACGCAGAGAGGAGACAGAGGGAGGGAGAGAGAGAGAAAGAGGGAGAGAGAGAGAGAGAGAGAGAGAGAGAGAGAGAGAGAGAGAGAGGAAGAGAGAGGCGAGAAGAACGTGGGAGACATGAAAATATGCGAGGGAGCAAAGGAGCGAGAGAGCAAAGCAGAACCTGTGAAAAATGCAGCAGTGTCTTGTTTTTCAATGCGTTGCTCTGACGACATGTATGAAATTGGAATGTCATAAGATGTTAAATATGGTTATTATCTCTCGCTCACACACGCTCACACACACGCGCGACGTCTGAACACACTCGAAAGCGCGAGCACACGTCCAATCACAAAAAAACAAAGACCCTTACAACACCGCCACATTTAACTGATGAAACAATGGACACGTTTCTTTTCCATCAAGTTTTCTTCTAATCTTCCTAACAAGTGAGTGATGTGATAATGTTCCCGTTTAAACTTTTTTTTTTTAGACTGTTGTTTTGTAGTCTATTTCTGTGGCCCCTCCGCATCAAACAAGGCATTAAATACGATTCCTCCTCAGTTCTCCAGCTGGAGACGTGTGAAAGTCTATGGGAGTGTGGGGGCGTGTAAAACCTTCCCTCCCTGTGTGAAAGAGTTAAGTCTCAAGCAGGTGGGAGTGAATATGTGTGAACCATTTATGTCTTTAGCAGACATATATTCCCCCCCCCCCAACTGTAGCGGGAGTCTGGGGGCGTATTGTACTGTCAGACAGATTCCAAGCATGAAGACAACCCCAATCCCACTTCTGACACCAATAGTTAGCAGTGATTGCTATGACACTGTCACAGTGGTGGGAGCAAACTGGAAATAAGAGCAGTCTGCAGAGACTTAAACAAGGAAAGGCACTGGAGGGGAGAGCTGGGAAAGACTGAGATTTGGATGAAAGTATAAACACCAGAACCTTATAGATAAAAGTTTCAGAGAGGTAGTTATGTGCTTAAATTTTGGAAGTATAAAATGAATCTGAAGTATAGAAATGAAAGCCAGGAAACATAGAGGGGATCAGATGAAGATTGACATCTGTATATATAGAAGTTATAGCACTGTCACTATCACCGAGGGAATGTGAAAGACAATATTCAACACTTCAGAGACTGTGCAATGGTCTGATCTAGTTTGTGTACGTGTGTGTGCATGTGCCACAACTGCACTGTTTCCTCTCTTGGCAAAGCCTAAGTATTTCACTGGCAACCAATCAAGCGCTCCCATGATGACCCTTCTGTCTCTTTGCACTAACAGGCCTGCCACCAGATGCGCCTCTGAAGCACACATAGACGCAGACACACACACATACATACACACACACACTCTGTCTCTGACACACACACACACACACACAAACAGACACTGCTGGAAAAGACAGGAGATAGTGGTTTAAACGAGTGAAGGAAAGTCAGGGAATTCTCCTGTCTCCTGTGATGTAAGCCACATATGTAAGTCCAGCCGTATCCCTCTATGGGCCTGTAACATTTAACTCAAAGCCCCAAGAAAGGCCTCTGCCACCGCAAGCCTCTGGTGTCTCAGGAAAATTTCACAATCATTTGGAACTAATACGAAATCATGGTTGTTTCGTTTTCCTCCACTAACTTCCCCCACCCCTCTTCGAGCCCCTGTGGAGCAGATGTCTCCAGCATCCTCACGGATCCCAAGGCTACACACACGCGGAAACACCATCTGGGTCCATGCTTCGGCTGTGCATGTGTGTGTGTGTGGGCTGTGTGATATGTGTGCACAAATCTACCACGTGTATTTTTGAATGCAACTGTGTTTGTGTGATTTATATGTATAAATGCATCTTCATACATCTCTGTGTGTGTGTGTTGCTGGAGCTGTGTGTTCTGTTGGTTATGGAGGGAGTCGGGGGGAGTGGATGGTGCTGTGGACAGACGGTGAGGCGCACCTGTGTGTGAGTGTGTTTTTCTAGAAGCCCCTTGGTTTGTTTGTGTGTGTGTGTGTGTGTGTGTGTGTGTGTGTGTGTGTGTGTGTGTATGTTGCTTGTTTACATACCCCCCACCTGGACAGGAATTCCCAGATGAGCTTTGCCTGTGGCAGGTGGGATCCTTTGGAAAATTGGATACACACTGTACCAAAATCACACATTCTCTACTCGCTCCATTCTTGCTCTCCCATACCTCAGTCTCTCCTTTCTGCCTTGCTTTCTCTTGAGTGTGAATTATGTTTTGTGCTAGCTACTGTTAAAATTTTCATTTTCATTTCACTATTTCCAAACCCACACAACATTAAAAAAAATAAATAAAAAACAGCTGATAATTACAAAAGCTTCTGGCTTCCTAATTTTTCGCTTGGATTTTGTAAATTAATTGGGTAAAGGGTCCAGATTTGCATGCCATTCTACACCTCTATTTGCCAAACTCATTAGAAGGTGTACAAGGCTGTGTGTAGTGCACTTTGGAGAGTAAGGGGGTGGTGCACACACACAGTGAGCAAGAGCGAGTGAGAGAGACAGGAAAAAGATGGGAGGTGAGCCTCTGGTGCGCTAAGGCGTGCAGCAGCCTCTGTTGTGGCTCTGATGAACAGCCTCTTAATTACATTTACAGCTAAGTGGAGCAGGAGCAGGAGAGCAGCCGCTGAGGCTCGAGTGAGAGTAGACTGGGGCAAAACCTAACCAGGGCTCTTGGCTCCTCTACTTTGCATCCCGATAACCCTTCTCTCTCATTAGCTATCACCATTCGAGTACACCAAAGTCTTCTTCTCTCGTGTCTTCCCTCACTCGCCTCCCACTCTTCCCATCCCCTTCCCTGCTTTAGGCCTCTCTCTCTCCTCCCTCTCTCCTCTGACATGTTTTCTCCCTCCCCAGGGTCCCTACTGCTGTACACGTTTTCAATTAGACAGAAGGGAGACAGGGATGGAGGGTTGAAGGGAGAGCTAGGGAGCAGGAGGAAGGGTTTTACACCTCTGATCCACAGACGGTAAGCGTCTTAATGAGGGATTTGAAGCAAGGGAGGGATGCAGCGACAGAGGGATGGAGGCAAGGCAGGCACCTGAACACCTGCAGGGGTGGGGAGCCTGATAAGCATGTGTTTCAATGTGTGAACGTCTGTGTATGCGGCTGGTTGGAAGTGTGTATGTCATTGCATGTGTTGGAGGGCGTCTGTGTATGTACAGTATACGTATGTGCAAGTGTGTGCGTGTGTGGGTGTCTGTGTGCATATGATATATGAGTCACCGTACATGTGAGGCAGAATGGGCACAGCATGTGAATATGCCTGCTGGTGCTGTCAGTGTTAGCCTGGTGACATCTGTCAGTTAATGTGCCGCTGGGGGGACTGACATGACTTCACAGAGACAAAGCCAGGGATCTTAGGTGAGCTACTTGTAGCCTCATGTTTCACACAGAAAGTAAAGCCTGAACTGAATAATCCCTGAAAATCCTGCTAGTGTGTCACAGGAAATGTAAAGGCAGCAATGAAATCAATCTGATATCAATTTAACATCACTAAAATTATCAGACAAGTCCGTTGTACCCTTATCCATCACACAGGCATTCATACAACTCACATATAAACACAAACACACTCATACAGTATATATTATATACACGCACAGTATATGTATATATTGTCTATACATATACTATACAGTATATACACACATACACAGAGGAATGACTGAGCTACATAAAGGCTGATAAATAGCAAATATATATGAGTGTAATCAATGTTGTTCTAACCATGGTAAGGAAACTGCACGCCATCGTTTTCATGTTTTATCTTCCTCTCCTGCACACTCGCCAAATGGTGCTGCACTGAAAGTGGAGAAGGGTATTGTTAACAATGAGACAGAGGAAGAGTGAAAGAGAGACAGATAGAGAGAGAAAGAGAGAGAGAGAGAGGGAGAGAATGAAGGATAGAAAGAGAGTTAAGAGTGAGCATTTGTGTATGATGGAGGTAGTGAGTGACTGGTAATTGACACAACATTGGGTAAACTGTATGTGTGATTATGGCTTTAAGGTGAGGATAAGGAAATATGAAGCCTAGAGATTTGAGACTCAAGTGAAGTAAACAAGAGAGGGTTTTTTCTTTGAGTTATTGGGTTGTTGGAAGGATGAGGTAGGATTACTGAGGAGGTAGAATAAAGAGGGTAATGTCCAAAGCTGAATCACAGAGGTAGTGGTTACTGCCAAAACAATGGAAGCACCGACAGAATCCTTAATACAAGCTGCTCTAAGCTGTTATTTCATCCTTGATGCATCTTGGCATTTATATTCCTGATGTCTAGAGGTATTTGGTGGATAGCATTTAGCACCATTTATCCATGATAAATTCCATTTTCTGGGGTTGCAATGATGGTGTTGAAAAAATTATGACAAAGAAATGGCACAGACTGTAATTTAAAACATATTGATGCTTCTAAAGCCATTTACTGAACAATAAAGGAAGAGACTGTTCCAATCAGTGTAAAATAGCCTTGCCACATGGTGAAGGTGATGACTGTGTAATGGTATTATTGCCAGTTACATTTTTTCATGACTAGACTGAAATCTGGCCTTTCACTATTAATTGAAATCTCCTTTATTTTGGCAGGTAGCATAAGAACATCTCTATTTCAGGTTTACATTGTTTATATGTGTAAATATATAGCAGGCTATTACATATTTGAACTTTATAAGGGTATTACATATTCAAGACTTTATATTGCTAGACACTGTGACCATAAGACTCTGGTCAATCTTAGTGACATATTTCAATATCAGATAAATTAAGCACTCCTCATGTTTGTTTTTCTTCACAAATGATCAGTTAGTAAGTCTCTCTTTGGATTTAGGAGCTGCAGTCCCGTGTGGTGCTGTTTCTCTATGGTGTACAATAGTGAGACTGAGGCAGAGGGCCTTAAGGAAAGTGGTTGGTGGATGAGTGGGAGATTTTAAGGGGTGTTCAGGGACATGTACATCATCAGAGTGAGGGCAAGTGATTGAGGTAGGGAGTGTGGAGAAGAGAAAAAGTCAAAAGGAGGCATCAGTTTTGACTTTGGTGGGGTGGGGGTCAGGCAGGAGTGTGAAAAGGTTTCATGATGCTTGCTTAGTGGGTGACAGGTGTGGGGTGGTAGAGGGGGGGGTACCTGCATCCATGTCGTTGGGCCACGCACTGGACTGGGAGGAGCTGGCGGCAGGTGAGCGGCCAGGGTAGAAAACATCATCTGTGGGGCTCTCCAGCTCACTGTCATCTAATGACTTCCTCTTGGTGGAGCTGAGGCCATGTGGAGGATGTTTGGAGGGTGGAGGAGAGGACAGAGGCAGAAAGACAGGGGGAGAAGAGGCAGGATTTTAAAAATATATATAACAGCAGGGAATGCGGGGATCAAGGATAGAATACCTTGCAGAACTTAAAAGCAATCATATAAACAAGAACTTTAACATTTAGAGGCTTCAGGTTTTGCATCTTAGTGGAAACACTATTACTGTCACAAAGTCTTGGAGCAGAACCAACAGAGCACAAGAAATGTCAAAACTAAGAATGAAAAAGGAGGAAACAGAAAGAAAAGTTAGGAAGCAGAGACAGCCACACAGTAAGACTCTCTCTATATGTGTGCATCTGTGTGTTTTTCAGTGTGTGTGTCTCATTAGTTTGTGTCTTTGTAGGTGTTTATAACTACCTCCGTGGAAGGTTTGCGTACAACTCCACCTCAGACCTAAAGTGACAGCAGATGACAGAGGTAAGAAGAGAGAAAGAGACAAGTTAAGAAAGACACAAAAGAGGAAAAAGCAGAAAGAGCCATCACACATTCATAAAGAGGAGAGCAGCTAACAGAGAGACACACACACATATATGAAGAGGTTCAGGACAGATTCCAAGACTGGGAATGTATTGGACTACTAAATGCCATTTATAGCAAGAAACCTCAATGAAATGGCGTACTTTACTTGCCAGTAAAGCCATCCTTCCGATAAGAAGCGATATACCGTTGGCAGATATTTCTGTGATTTCACACTTCCCTGCAGTCTGCCCTCGGTTTCACAGCCAATCACATACCAAGGTAGCACTACTACTGCCACATGGTGGCTTCACCCACAAAGGACTCTACTAATGGTGGACAGCTGGACTTGTATAATGGTCACTGGTGTTTCCTGGGTAACATACATCGCCGTACACCCGTACACTATTGTTTGTCTGTGTTGAATCATAGTTGGCACTACGTACCTGGTGGAAGGAGGGGAGGTGAGGGAGCGTCGCCCCAGAGCCACCGGGTTGATGTTGTAGTAGCTGGGACTGCTGTCCAGGTCAGCCAGTGAGAAGTTAGGACCTGACGCTGTGGCTACAGGAGCTGAGGGAGAAAAGGCAAAGAGAGAGGAAAATATATTTACAAACGAGTTAAAGATTATATGTATCTTCCAGAAATATTTTAAAGATTTTCAGTTGAGGAGAATAATCATCCAGAGTTCTAATGCCTCTTTCTGTAGTGTTTTACTACTTACTCTGTGACACTCTGACCAGCTCTGCCACGTTCCACACCCCTGAGGTGACGAAGCAGTCCTGGAAACTCAGGTGCCCTGTATAGAAAAGGATGTGATCAGGACATATACTGTATATGCACACAAAAGCTTTTGCAAAAAAGGGGGAAAAAACATGACAAGAGAAATCTGTGAAATAATAAAAAAAAAAAATTTGGAAGAAATCCTGAAAATCACATTCCTTTGAGAGGGCGACCATCTGCAACTATGTTTGTGGATCAACATCTGTGTGAGTGTGTTTGCTAATTGGATCCATAATTGGAAAATGTTAAGACTGATAAGCATGATGTAATCAATTCTAGTATGCTAATTTGACAGTGTTTGGACATTGATGTGTGTGTGTGTGTGTGTGTGTGTGTGCCTACCATTGGGCGGTGGTTTGATGTCTGTGTCCCCCTGTTGGCTGGAGCTGTCTGATTGTCCGGATTCTGCACAGGAACAGAAACAGGGAGCAGGGAGTAGAGAAAGACAAGTGGTTAGGATCTGGTTTTTACGCAAAAAAAGTAATCAAAAACATACTGGTAAGTCTACAATGTCTCTGTGAATCATAGTTATGTATATCTGCTGCCAACGCTGTGATATCTGAGGTGTGACAGGGAATAAGAGGGACTTGCAGTATGTGCTGGGGTATGGTATACATCTTGTGAGTGTATGTATGTGTGTGTGAATTCACACATTTTTGTGTGACAGTCTTGTATCTAAGAATGTTCTCTCCCATCTCTCCCTCTGTCCCTCCTGACTTAAGGTGCAATGATTAACAGTGTGCTGCTATGCCATTTAGTATCTAACCACGCAATCATATCCCTCGCCCTAATCCTATTTAATACCTTCTTGCTGGTAGGGATTTAGTCTGCGTAAACAGAGCACCTTACACATGCACGTACACGTACACACACAAACACACACACACACACACACACACACACACACACACACACACACCCATGCACACAACCATGCACACACCCACACAGCCATGCACACTCTCTCTCCCTGAATCTGTTTCTTTGTTTAATTTTTGTTTCATACTTTAATACATGCCGTAATCCTTGCATGGACATACATTCATGAATAAATAAACACTCAGACCTTGGTAAAAGGCTGACCATGGTAGTCTGGCTGGCCCAAGGGAATTAAGACGAAGTATGTTAAAGTTGAGGCAAAACTCTTCCTCTTAGGATTAAATGAGAGCGGCGCAATACAAACACACACACACATGCACCTGTTATGACTGGTCTATGAAAGCATAGGTGCTTGAGCAGACACAAACATGCCAAGTCTTGACAACAAAGGGCCACAATTAGACCTGGAGGGGCTGCAGGCTGAAAGAGGAGGGTGCAAAATGAGGTTTGGAGAGAGCAATGAGAAAAATTGCATTCTCGTCCAGGCTGTGGAAAAAAGATGTGTATGCATATATGTTTGTGGAAAAATAGCACAGGCTGGGCAACTATGCATTTCATCGATACTTGTGATCACCAATAAGACAGGGCTCCATTTTCAGGAGTGGTGTCATGCGTTGAGGGGGGGGCTAATGCTACTGCCCATCAGGCCTTGCTAGGCAGTGGCTAGCTAGCAAGCTAGCTAAAGGAGGTGTTTATCTGCAGGCTGTAGGTGATAACAGAGCACACAGACTCCTGCCAGCAGCACTTGCCTTGCAGCCACACTAAGCCAGAGATTACTGAGCAGAAACAATAACAGACCTGTCTCACTGCCTACGAAGCACTGCTTATCCACAGAGAGAGGGGCGAGACAGACGAGAGCGAGAATGAAAGACAGAAAGAGCACAGAAATGAAAGAGAGCTTCTTTTTCCCCTCTTTTCTCATGCAGAATCTCTCGCTCTTCTCTGTCTCTCACTGGCTGGGTGTAATCCTGGCAGCCATCTTAGAGCTTGGCAGCCATCTTAGCATTGGCGGTAGCGCCACATTCCAGCTAACTGACGGCACTCACTCCAAACATACGAGGCTGCGCCCCCGCCGCGCACGCACCCAGACACTTTCAAACACACACACTCATACGTGGACAAACATTGTGGTACACACTGAGAGTAAACATATATGATGGCCAATGAAAGCTGTTGAAAAAACAACCTGACTTCACTGGACTTTTTGCCGTCGTGTAGTATTTCACCACAGGGCTCTACAATATTGTAAACACTATTTCTCACACCATACATGAACTGGTTGGATACACAGTCACCTTACTGTATGTACAGCATGCTTAAAAGATATCTAATACGCGTCTAATGCGTAAGTTACAGGATGTGCTTTGCAGCCACAAACCTTCACAAGGCTGTAAGAGTACATCCCATCACAAGTGGAAGTTCAAGGTACAAATGCACGAGTTAAAAAGTTCCGAGTGATTTTAGCAAAGTCTGCTTCCTACTTACACAATTTTGTAATACAGAAAGGACCAAAAGAACAAGTTCAGGCCTTCTTGCAATACAGGTTGACACCATGCACAACCATGTAATTGACACCATGGAAATGCTATCTCACCGATATCTTTATTTGGAGACTTCTCTTCACAATACTTTGGAATCATGTACTATATATCTTACTAAGTAACAGAGAACAACTGTTTTTCAATGTGAACATATCACATTTTGGAAAAACCCTGCACTTTGAAACCCTGCCCTCACTGTTTCTTATATCAACTATTGTTGGCCTGTCATGACCCCAACATGTTATGCAGTCGTCGAGGTGCGAAATACCAAAAGTGAAAACTGAGGCTCATGAAAGATAAGAGACTGACAGATATGCGCAGTAGCAGGGACACTGATAGCTGTCCTCAACATCACCCTGGGGCCTCGACCTGCCAAACCACATCAGCTCATCAGTAATACAGAAGGATACGCATTGTTGGTTTACAGCAGATGCAATGATGTCAATTTTTTCTTTCCAAATTCTTTTTATTCTAAGACAATATGTATTTTAATATGTTCTGTGCTGTCTACAGACAAAGTTTTCAGGAGTACAACAAGATGACCTTGCTACATACTGGAGCCTTCAACAGTTCTGGGCTTCTGAGATCAGGCACCTCGGCCAACTAACACTGTACATATAACACGGCACTACATCATTCATTGGAAATCAGTGCCACTGTTGAGTTCAACAGTGCATCATATAGCTGGGTAGAGAAGCGAGGAGGACAGGGGGAAAGGGAGGTAAGACAGAGGAGGTCGAGCTGCTGGTTATCACCGCTCTGCCAGTTGCAGCCTACAACAGCAGCCACAACCCCCTTTCCCCCTCCCAGCCTCCTAACCACACATCCAGCACCTTATCTTCCCACCGCAGCCCCCCAAAGCCCTCCCTTCAGCAACCCCAATCATAGTCCTGCAGCCCCCCCAGATGCCCCTCCACCTTCACCACAAGCAACCCCATCTCTAACCTCACACCTTTCAGCCTACCCTGCAGCCCCCTCAAACCAGCAAACAGACAAAAAAACTACATACAGTGCACAGTGTGACCTGATGATGCACACATAAAAGCATGCATAGGACTGTAAGGGCTGCGCTTATTTTTTTGATAACCAACTATTTTTGATTGGACTGACAAGACTGACTCTACATGGTTCTGTACATGAGTCACTCTTGATGTAACAGTTGAGGCAATGGGATGCCACAGACATGAGCAGAACCTGGGATTCTTTCCTCTAACGTGATTTGAAATATTATTCAAAGTCAAATTTGAAAATTGAATTTAGATTATTAGCTAACAATTTTACTCTATACTCTCATCTTAATTTACTCAGCTGATTTCACCCGGGTGCAAATAGCCTGAAATATGCTGCAAATGAGGGAGAGAATTCTAAGGTCAAAAGTAACTAAAACTAAGAAGCTAATTATCAACACATGTTCAGAAAGAAAATAATGCTTTTCACAACTAAATCTTGCTCTGTTTTGTAGAGCCAAAGTAAATGAGCTAAAGAGAGCAAAATAAATTTCCAGTAAGATGAAAATAATAAGACATTTTTTGTAGGGGGGTGGCAGATCAAACCCATGCTAATATTGGAAATAAATTACAATCAAAAACATACTGGTAAGTGTACAGTTAAATGTTTGTTAACACATTGGCCCTTTAGCACATGGTATTATTGCTGTGCTGAATCTGTGTTGGAGTCTGTGTTCTAACTCTAGTGGTTCTTTGTGGCTGCAGCTTAATGACATCTGCTGTCACTGGTTGCTGATTGCAAAATTTCCCCTACAAGCTCCAAGGCAAATCTCATGACCCTCACCACAATCAACATAACCCCAGTCATCATGGCCTTGACATACAGTATTGTACCCCCCACTGTGGTTGCTTTCTTCCTCTCACAATCCTTCCATCTTCCACTGTTTGGCTTAGCTCTTACTACTTTCTGACATCCGGCACATATTTCTGTGGCATCATCTGCATCGGTTCAATCTGTACTGCATTCTCCTAATCATCATTTTCTTTTTGTCTTATGTGACATTCTCATCTGGTCTTCCACAATATAAGCACCTCCATTCCTGATCTCAATCTACACAACCAATCATTATCATCCCTCCACCATTTCATCTATCCATTCTCTTCACCACTCTGCTCTTTCCCCCATGATTACATGCTGCAATGTTGATCTCTGGTCTATTACTCTGTCTATCACCCATCCCACCAAGCAACCAACCAACCCACCATCCATCCATCAGCTGTGGATGAGGCTTTGGCTCAGTGACCTGTTGGACTGTGCTGTTGACCGACTGGTGATAGGGGTCAGGCAGAGTTGCCAGTCTGTCACTTTTTGTGGTTAACAGAGTAAAGGAGGGAACTAAAACTCATGTGAAAAAAACTCAGATTAAAACACATTCAAACACGACCTAACAGCGCTGTGCACACTACCGTAACAAACAAAACTGAAAAAGCACAAATTACATTTCCCCAAGTGTGGAAACGTACGATATGATGATTATAAACTTGGGATAAAACCAAAGTAAAAGCCAAGGTCAGAAATGAAAGAAGTGACAAGTGGGCTCTGCAGTGGCACACCACTGTTTGACAGATGCATAAACAGTGCTGGTCATATGTGAGTACATGCACTACAGGCACGCACACTCCCAAAATCAACATGCAAACCAACAAGTGAGCTAATGTACTCTGCAGCCACATCAAACCAGTGTGTGTCCATATGTGCGCATATGCATGTGTGTAAGTACATGTATGTGCACAGACTGTTGGTTCACAGATTCCCCTCCTTGTTGGAACAAATGTCAACTCTACTCTCCCCCTCTCCTCTCTTCTCCTCCCCAAAACACAGGATAACGCAGTACAGCCTCCCAATTGGGTTTCGCTTAAGAGGTTTATCGGTATGTTGCTAAACATTCTGACCTTTTTTTAATCCTTAATGCGCTTAAAATGTTCCAAACCCTCCTAATCCCCCCGGCTATCCCACACAGATGTTCACTCAGCTCTTTTATTGGACGTTATTTTATTATTTTTTTTCTTTTTTATTTATATATTTTTTTCTGTTTTATTTTTTAATTATTTAAGTCTGTGTCATATGAGGGTATATTTCTGTTTCAGTGCTAAGAAGTCTTTATCACTGCTACTGCTTAGTGTATGTGTGAGTGCACGCGTGTATTCAGTAATGCTTTTGTCCAAAAAGTGTTCTAGATCCCCATGTGGCGAACCAAAAGTGTGAATGTGACCTTTTCAAATGTTTACTCTGTAGAAAAAACTTTAAATCTAAAGAGCCGTAAGAGAATAAAAATGTCAGTGGAAACTGAAATATTCTGGTGAAATGAGGTATTTTGTGTGCATAGAACCCACTGTTTGCATAGCGTATACACTACAAATACATGTACAAATCTGTGTATGTGCAAACGTTTGTATGTAGTACGTATGGATGTACAAATGAATGTATGTATGTATGAATGTATGTATGTATGCACGAGTGTCTGTGTGTATTTGTGTTTGTGTCCCTGTATCACTGTGCCACTGTGCCAGGCAGGCAGGCTGTGTGACGAGGTGGCAGAGTAGGGCTCTGTATGTGTGTGTTTGTGTGTGTGTGTGGAGCAGGTGTGCCTGGCCGCCCTGCGCAGCTTGCTGCCCATCTGTGCTCCCGTCTGTGTGCCGCCTGCGCCCACGCTCTGCCAACAGCACCACACCACGGCAAGAAGACCCAGGAGAGAGGTATGCTGAGAGACGAGGGGAGGGATGGAAAGAAAGCGAGAGATGGAGGGGAGGAGGAGGAGGAGAAGAGAGGAGCGAGGGGGAAGGATGAAGGGAGGAGCAGAGAGAGGAGGGAGAGGGGGATTACAAGGCTGGGAGCATGGAGGATAGGAAAGGAGGCAAAGGAAAGTGGGAGAGGGAATGGGAGGGGGTTATGGGTCTAGAGAGTATGCACAAACTCTCAGGGAATGGGTGAAGTGGGTGATAGTGAGAGGGTGGGGTGCTAAGTGGAGGTTTGGGGGGCTATGTGGCTGGCTGGATGCCCATACATACCCCCCCTCCTTCCTTATCCCCTTCACTCCTTCCCGTTGTTCCTCCCTCTCTCCATTCATCCTCTTATCCTCACCCCAGCATCACCTCTTGGCTCCATCAGTGCAGATTACTGAGGACCTGTGTGACACAGCTGCAAAGTACTCTGTAATGTTTCTCCGTCCCTAGGTTAGGACCCAACAGTGGGTTATATGGACACTCTCTAACTGGACACGTTCTATCCAAAGATATTGGCTTTGTTAAGTCACCAGGGTATTCCCAAGCTGCTACAATATAAGCTAGGCTAATTATTAGGATGTAGGCCCAGAGGTAGTATCCCCAAACGGGGTAGATTATATTAAATTAGCCTACCCAGTTGCCCATAAAAATAAATTTCGGGAAATTCCAAGAGTAAGAGATTGAAATCCCAAGGTTTACCAGTTACATCAATTTGAAGTCCTTAATTACTGTATTGCAAATAAAAGCAATTCAGATTTTTGTTAAAAGGGTTAAAACTGAGTGGATATATTCAGCATATCAAGGGTGAACTCATTTACTTGCTACTTACTGGCATTTAAAGTAAGCCAAATGCTTACTCAGAGGGGTGTAAAATGACTTCCCATGAGAGTTATGAACTTAAGCACAGGATGTGTGAATCTACCGTTATGTGTCTGAATGAATTAGGCCTGGTTTCACAAGTTTGTATAAAACTCTGTTGCAGTATGTTGGATTTCTCATTGTTTTTCCTATTTCAGCCCCCATGACTTTAACACTGCAGAGATATTACGTTAAGCTTGAAGTAAAGGTTTCAGATATTCAACTTACACCATTAGATTGGCTTCAGTTTTACTGCCCCAAAAGTGCCCCAAAAGCCAGTTTACCAAGACTCAACATATTCTTTTCATTCATGCTGCCATCCTCATCATTTTACTGTATTGAGCTAAAGCAATGCATTATGATATGATTGCTGGTGTTGAGGAGCTTGTCAGCCTGTTTTAGGTAGGTTTTAGGCAGTGGAAGATTACAGGAATGTGTTGAATGATAACAAAAGAAAGAAAAAAAATCTGCGTATAACTCAGTTGTCCATATTTACATCATCACTACTTACTGATGATGTTAACAATAAGATTAATAGGGGTTAATAGGGTTAACTTTAGATATTGTGTCCCCATCCCCAGGCAAAATGCCTGTCCCCTTGGTATATTTGTGTTGTGTGTCTGGAAGGACAGGGTATTTAGAAAGCTTTATATGTCCTCATTTGGATGACAATCAAAAAGATTGATCACAATCACAAACTGACATACTGGAAAATATTTTATGCAGTTAAGATTATATATACACTGAACAAATACTGTATTAATGGTTAGGCCCGCATGCTGCAACAAGACTAATAACAAGCATGTCCTATGTCCTACATGATTACAAAGCATTCTTAAATTTATAAATTGCAATTAAGACAATACGTCACATTCAATAAAAATGTAAACTAAGAGTCAACCTCATAAAAATGTCAATTGACATATGTAAAACTAGAAAGCACTCAGACAGCATACTTCCAACTAAAGCAGTACAAATCTCAATTTTTTAGTAATAGAAATGTGTATTTATCATCTGTCTCTACCCCAAAATACATACAGACAATCCCGTTTACAATAAGCAGAAGTAAACAATGAAAATCTTCAAACACTTTCTTGCAATGTTGAGAAAATTTAAAAAAACAAAACAATAAAAAACTAGTCACTCAATCATTGGCCTGTGGCAAACAGATTTCATCAAAACCTCTCTTACCAGGTTTTTGAGAAATATAAAAAAAACAAACAAATGTGACTTTGGCCAAGAATTATATAAATATGAATTGCCTTGTTTAATAAAAATCTAAACCTGAAAACTGGGAACCAAAACATCTGTACTGGTTTCACACTAATGCCTTTGAATGCAGCGTGATACCAATCAACTGCCTCACATCCTTGGTGATCTTCTGGCAGATCTGAAAAGGGGGCCAGGTGCAGTACAGGACAAGACAGCACGCTCTCTCGTAGGGTTTTGGTGACTTGGAATATCGCTCTGTTGAGGGGACTCCATGAGGGGTGATGCATATGCTGGCAAAAGGGGGGGAAAAAGTTTATATAATACACCTCAACATCACAACAACCTCTCAGCCACTTTAATGGTTGAAAAGCAGGGTTAGAGACAACAACAAAAATTTACCTTTCCTAGCCTTACCTAACCTAAAAGTGTGTGTCCACTTTGTGACTTCAAAGTGTCATGAGCCAATGACAAAATGGAATATTCAAATACAATAAAATGAGTCTATTAGGTACACCAACCTAAAACTAATGCCGTTTAATATAACAGCCCTGCAGTAAATACTGTATATTACTAATTATTTATGGTAATGTTTTTTTTAATAGACATTTATGTAAATGCAGCTAAGGCTAGTTATAAGAGTAATGTTATGTTGCGTGACGATGGAAGAGGATCATCAGGTAGTGCTGGTCTGAGTTAAGCTTACAAGACTGCTATGCTGCTTTACATCAAAAAATGCTTCCCACACGCTGCTTCTGAAATCATTACGCTAAATAAACTGGAACTTAGCAAGTATTAGAAAACAAGACTTACTGTGCACAGCTCAAGTTTTCCACAGGTGGCTGTAAGATTCCTGGCTGGATGGGATGATTTCATTATCCCGTCCCGAACTCCATCATATAATCAAGAATATAATCTTCCTATCTAAAATGAGCGCTGAACACAAACGCGGTTTTTGTCACAGATGCAGTAATAATGTCCAGTCTCTTCACCTGCAACACGCAGCAGGCACAAAAGCTAGCAAGCTAACATTAGTTTGCATTAGCTACCTAACATTAGCTTTTTCTCTTAGGAAACGATTGACTTGATGTCCTGACCACAATAATTCCCCATATGTTGAACAAAAAGTGCTTTTTGGAACTTTGCTCAAACCAGCCTTATGTCTTGTAAAGCATCCAAAGTTCTGCATTAACTTTTCAAATGGTAATTTTCAGACATGGTTAACTATAAATTTCATTAAAAAAATTCATTTGCAAGTTGCTCTTCAACTTGTATTTTGATTTGAAAAGAAATTATAATGTATGAAGGTTGTAAGAACAAAAATAAAAATGTGTGTATCCAAAGACAGAGAGAAAATAAAGCAAACCTGGACTTCATTCAGGAGCACCATGCCAAAAAAACAAGAGCCTACTGTGTATTCTATATGTTGTAATTTCCTTTAGGTAAAGCAACCTTGTTAGAATCCCATTTGGTTACTGTAATCATTTCTATGCAGTTTAGTCACAGAGGCATCCAACAGAACTCTGATTCATAATTAATATCGCTCATCGAGTGTAAATGGGATTCTGTGCTTTGGAGTCATGCTGACAAGACTTGCTTTTGGACAAAGTCCTGAAGGACTGCTAGGGCTCAAGAAGCAAGAATCACTAGACGACACACGGTCTCACACTAACACACAGACACACACGAACACACACTCTCTCTTTCAGCTGACACGTGTCAGTGTAAACAAAGCATACAAGGCTCTGTGAAGTGTACCTGGCCTATTTGGTCAAATGTGAATTTGCAAAACTCTAACATGCAAATAATTAGCGTAAAAAGTCACACTTACTTAATTTTAGGAGAAATTGTATGTGTGTTTGTGCGTGTGTGTGTGTTTGAGTGTGTGTGTTTATGTGTGTGGCTGAGACCGGGGGCCCCCAGCACGGTTCACGACCCAGCCTAACAGAGTGTGAACGTCCCCCTGCTGAGCCGATACTGATATAACTGTCCTGTAAGTGGTGTTGACACCAGCATTATTACCCTGTCAACCTCCATCTCTACTCAGCTTAAAGGCATAAACCGGGGTGGGGGTCCAAGTGTGGTCAGGACCAGTGTCTTTGCATAGCCCTGCTCCAGCACAAATAAATACAGCCGCACAAAGGCCGGAAAGGGAAAGAGAAAGAGAAGGGGAACACTGGGTAGGGAGAAGGAAGGAGGAGGGGGGGGGGGCTGTGGGGGTACACTCCTCTTGCCACTACCTACGCGGCTCTCACAAGATACAAACATCAGAGAGATACACACACTGAATGTGTAGCTGCAGTAGGTGGTTGTCACCACCAGGTGGCATTTTCCTGGCACGTAGAGAGCATGGTGAAATGCAAATAAAGCAACAAGGCCTTGGGCCAGGCGTCTCAGCTAGCTCAGACTTCACTCTCTAGACTGGAGCGAGAAGCAGGCCAGGAACGGAGAGAAAGGGAGACAAAGAGATGAAAAGGGAGAGAGATGTGATGTGAATAAAATCAAAGTGAAATATGGAGCCGTGAATATTATTGAGATGTGAGTAGGAGCTTATCCCTCCTGCATTTTGCCCTTAGATAGCAAGATCCAACACACAGTGTGCATACTATCATGTTAAAAAAAATGTCTCAAATCAAAATGCCTTACACTCTCCAACATCAGGAGCTGAGCGCTGTTAGACAAAGAGGCAGTTAGAGAGTGGTAAACCTACCAGAAAGTGCAGAGAGACAGATATATGTGAGTCAAGGGAATGTAGATTTGCAAGAGAAGAGAACATGGTCAGAAAATTAAAAAAGCAAACATAGCACTGTTACAGAAGGCATAAGAGAACAGCAATAAAAGAGGGGGGAAAATAATTTACAGGAGTCTAGGAGAATGTGTGAAGGACAGCAGAGAATGAAAATAAGGCATGACAGTAGTGAGACACTGTACAGTATTGTTTTACTCTTGGTTAAGCTTTACAGTAACAACATCTACTGGAGAGGAACTCTTAACTCAATAGGAAGACAGCAGTAAAGGAAAAAGACAAAACACAGAAAAGAGAACTGGAGCCAAGTAAACCAGTACAATGCAGAGCAGTTGAGTGCAGCTTTGCAAAAAGTAAAGTTGGAAACATCGTAGTGAAAAGTATAGTGCAGAGCTGGGAAGCGAGGGAAGGCCTGTGTTGAGACTTGGATTTCTCCTCCCTTGGTCCCTCTTCCTGCTGGCCCAGATACACACTGTGGGTCTTTGTGCTGAGGCTGTTACACACACTTCCTGTCTGGCCAGCAGAGGGGTGCTTTAAGGTAAGCCTCTCCCATGCTCTAGCATTGGAACTGTCTCTCTCTCGATTCCTCTCTTCTTGTATTAGATGTCTTATTTAATCTTTATTTATATATCTGGTGAAAACAGTCAGTTCCATTTGAAAAAACCTAGGCCACCTGCTTTATGCCCACATATTGCCCATTTTAACATTTCACTTGTTTTCGAATGTTATTTTTCTTTACATGTCTATTACACTGGTCCTCTTTTCTTCACTTTTATCTCCCCAGCTCATTGAATTTCTTTACAAGATACATAAAAGAAGGTGAATTACACTAATAGAATGCTGGGGCACTGGCACAGCCAAGGACACATTGATAAGAGTGAGAAAACATCCTCAACACAGACACACACATGCACACACACCCACAAAGTGATACTGAGCAAGGTTGCCAACTCCTCCAAAAGCACCACTGAGATAACAGTGATAACAAACATTCTTCCTGCAGCCAAGTCTTTTTCTCCTGAGGAACACTTCAATGAAAATTCAGAGCAAATGTGCCACTTTATGAACATAACAATACGTCAAAAAGTCAGTTGGGTGAATGCGCTGCACTTGAAAGCAAGAGACCCAATTACTGAGGATCTCTTAAGTTCTTTGCTCATGAGAAATGCGATGATGAAAGTAAAGAGAGAAGCCATCCCATTTGAATGCATTTGAAAATAATGATTGTTCTGTTGGGAATGCATAAGAGCCATAATCAAAATTATTTTCTGGTGGAAAAAACTTTTCAATATAATAAGAATTAAGACATACATTTCACTGCGACAGTGTAATTTCAGTTAAGTATACACAGTGACACAGGCAGTTATATACAGTATGTATTAGACACTGTTGCTTTGTGCTGGGTTGTACACACACAGTGCAACACTCAGTGGGCTGGACACTGACACAATATGTGTCTCACTGGGAAGTACGAACAATCCAAGTGACTCAATCCTGTCAATCTGTGCCAAGAGGACAGAGGGAGGGTGGGAGGCAGAAAGTAAGAGGGATGTGGGAGGTGAATGGAGGGAATCAAAAGAAAAGGAGGAGCAGGGATGCTAGCAGGAGAGGAGGAAAGGAGCTGTTGGCAAGTAGAGGAGTAGAGTGAAAACAGTGAAGGATATGAAGGCTGTGTATATCATATTGTATATATACATAGAGAAAAACTCCAGGAGAGCAAACTTGATCAAAGAGGTCACGCTGTCACGTTGACAACACACACACATACCCACAGAAGAGCGGAAGGACATGGAGCTAGTGCTGCCAAGCGGTGGTCACCTTTGACCCCTTGGCACTGTAGCTGGAGATGATGCCAGCCAGACAGCTCAACGCAGGAAGTAGAGCAAACAGTGTGTTTGAATGTGCTTATGTATGCATGTGTGCGTGTGTGTGTTTGTGTGTACACAGGGGTGTGGACACACACTGGCCAATCGCAGCCATGAAGTCAGATCGTATGAGCCAATGAAAGCAAAGTTTGACAAGGTTGACAAGGGTTGATGATCGCTCACTTTGTGCATGTCGATATGCGTTCGTGACGGCGGTTGTGTGCATTTATATCAGTGTGTTGGTGTGTCTCTGTGTGTTTGAGTGTTGCTACGCAGACTGAGGATTAAAGACCATGTAGGAAGAATGTGGGAGGGCAGCGGAAGAGAGGAAGCACGATAGAGGAGGAGAGGAGAGGAGAGGAGAGGAGGGGAGAGGAGCTGAGCTGAGCTGGCAGGTAAATGGCAGAGGAGGCACACTGTGAACATGAGTGCCAGGTCTCAGGAGCTGAACTGCCATCTAATCAAGTCTGGCCGATGATGCGCAGACTAGAACCGCACAAAAACACAATATATGCTTATATGTTGCTCTGTAATATTGACACACTTTAACATAAGCACGCACACATCCACTCTTGAGGCAGTCTTTGTCCATTGTGCAGCCTGGTGAGGGCAGATGGAGAGAGTGGTGAGGGGCAAAGGGTGAGGTCATGTGAGGGAGTTGGAGCCAGGCGCGACGGCTGGTCTGAAGTCAACCCAGTAGTCTGCATCACCAGTGGGTGACCCTGTGAGGATGTGTTGAGTGTCTGTGTGTCACTGGATGTGATATTTGATGCAGCTAAAGGCTTCACAAGTACAGGTAATACGGAGGAATGTCATGTGTGCATGAATGCAGACAAAATAATGAAACAGGGCTGTGCTGAATGTACAGCTGGCTGGAAGATTCTCAACAAAACATTAAACCAGGAAATTCCTTTTAACTGCATCACCCAAACACAGGTGACCCTATAAATGAAAGCTGGTTCCAGTTGCCCGATCCATGAGACAGTTGTGCATTGCAAAACAGTGACATCAAACTCTTGTGTCTATGCTGTTGGAAACTTGCAACAAAAAGTCATGGCAGAGAGGAAGAAACGGTCCAGAACGTGGATTCATCTCACAAAGAAAGATGACAACAGTGCTACACAGGCAGGTTTAGCAGATTTTTTTTCTTTGACTAACAAAGCTTAAATGAAATCGAATTCTGTACAAATATTCTTTCATTTCATCCATTTCAGATGATGATAGACAGACTGTTGCTACAGCTAACTAGCTCTCAGGCTACAGCCAGCCAAAACCCTGTCATGCCTGCTGCATAGGAAGGGATGATAAAACAGCTGCATTGATGCTTAAAACCTGTGTAGGCCTATCTTTTTCCCATACAGAGAACTGATCAGGAATCAGTAAGGGAAACAATAAAGAATCGAACTGATAAGCAGAATCACTAATGACCTAGGTGTCAGTAAAACTTTATCGATTCCCATCCTTAGTGGAGAGACACATCGCTGCCACATAGGGTCAAAGCATGTGTGTGTGTGAGATAGAGGGAGAGCATGAGAGAAAGACAAGACAAGAGATGACATATACCTGAGGTGTGTGTTTAAGCTCAGGAAATTTATATGCACAGACACACTTTTCCTTTCATAATCTTTTGCCATCCTCACCCTGTGTCCCCAGAAAAGAGCACTCAGTCTGGGCAGAGGACAGCAGGCTAATCCAAGGCTTCTGCCAGACAACAGAGGCCTACAGTCTTTTTAGAGTTTGGATCACAGACAAAGCATGTGTGTATCCACAGAGCAACAAGTCACTAAAACACAACACACTGAACATTTGTATGTGTGTGCTGGCAGCTGTCCTCATTTGTCTGCCCTATTCAGCCACCCCGCCCCTTTATCTGACTTCACCTATATTTTTCCACGTGCAGACCAGATAGGCATTGATCTATTGATTGATCTTGCTACGTGTTTATGTGTGTATGAGTGTTTATATAAGGATCACATCCCCCACCACCTCACAGCGCTTAGCCTGTAAGCCCATCCCGCTTAACGTCTCCTCACTAATTCTAATTTTAAATCTAATTCACCTCCTTACCACACATCATCCCTGTACTCGGCCCCAGCTAAGCTACACACAAAGACACACACACAAAGACACACACACACACATATCTGTGTATCTGAATGGCCACATGGCAACTGGACCATCGTATTTGACTGTGCTGTATAGTTAATCCACATTAATAGTGCTTTGCTTAGCTTCAGCCTACAACCCTAATCAATTAAATTCAGTGTAACCCCACATCCAAAGCCTGCCAAAACATACAGGTAGAGGCTTCCCACAAACACACCTGACACTCATTTGGGAGTGTGACACAGCACACTAGAACGGAAACATAAACAAAACATTAATACCACTGTTTATTATTCTCTTCATCAAAAGACCAAAATCCATTAAACAGACCTGCAAGCTTTTATCCCCAATATATAGAGCTATAAAATGGGAAGCAATATGTGTGCGTCTGGGGGCAGAGGTTGTGTGTGAGCAGACCTGATCCCCTGTAATCTAACCAGTGATGTAATGCCTGGTGCAGCCACCATAATATGTTACATAACCTTATAACAGGCTTACGTACCCGAGGGTTCACAGGGTTCATTCTGAGTATGAATGGCTGTTTTGTCAGGAGCAGATGTATAAAGATCAAGATGCATATTAGTTCAATAATCAATGATACACTACTAAAATCAATAATGCGTCAGTAATTTGCCAGGTACTTTGTGCTGATGGATATTTTTTGAGCATGTGAAAATCAAGTACCACGGAGCATTTTCAAAAAGTGTCAAGAGTCATTATGCAGCTCCACTCTGAAGAGGACCTGTTTAAAAGACATAACTTCACTAAGGTCGAGTAGATGCAGAGCAGCAGCGCTTACACAAATGGCTACATTCAGCCCTCAAAATGGCTATAGTCAAATCACTATTAACATACCCACTCACAGCATACCTCCTCGCCCCCCAGCTGTTCTTAGCTCAGAGGGAAAAGCTTTTGATTTGGTTGTGACTGGCAGCTCATGTAAACACGTGCATCAGCTAGTGAGCGATAGTGGAGACTGGGAGAGAGTTGAACGCCTGCCAAAAACTGCAAAGCCAAGTTTGGCCATATAGCACACTGTGCATGTGAGTGTGTGTGTGTGTGTGTGTGTGTGTGTGTGTGTGTGTGTGTGTGTGTGTGTGTGTGTGTGTGTATGCGTGGTGAAAAGAGGGTTTGTATGTGCATGGGTGTGTACATACAGTACGTGAGCACATGTGTGTCTGTGTTTAACCCATTTACGTAACAGACGGGGTCCCTGGGTTCAAGCAAATTTAAAGACTGAGCAAGCAAGCAAGAGAGGCAGAGAGAAAAAGAAGGAGAGGAAGGAGCTATAGGGGGAGGGTGAAAGAGGGGGGGGGCAGCCTAGCAAGTCATGCCAAAATCAAAAAAAAAGGAGGGATGAGGTGGGTCGAGAATTGTAAGGAAAGACAGCAAGAAGGCAGGAAGGAAAATGTAGGAGTAAAGACTTCAGGGTGAATAAAGGAAAGAAGAAAAGAGAAAGTAAGACAGAGGGAGAAAGAACCTCCCCAATTTTTCCACTCCTTCCCTTATTTCCAAGCACAGGGCCTCAAAAGCGACAGGCACCTGACAAAGGGATTTTGATGGAGGAAGTTTGACGAAGCAGAGGCTGCACTGAACAGACTTTCGAGGCCAGACACCGGCGCTGCTTGGAAGACACTCTGCTAAAAGATTAGGACACTAAGATGTTGCCCTTGACAGAGAGGAGGGGAGAGAGTCAGACAGAGAAGAGAGTGTGAGAAAGTGGCAGGAGAATGAGAGACAAGGAAGAAAAACGGGGATCCAGGGACAGAAAAGGGAGAGAGAAACAAGATAGAGAGAGGGTGGAAGAGAGTGAGAGAAAGAGAGAGAGAGAGAGAAAGGGAGAAAAAAGAGAGAAGCATGAAGGCTTGTTTCTGGTGGGACTCCAAGAGCCAGCATCTGTTTGGCTGGGGCTCAGAAAAGTCTAGTGTTTCACCCTGCAGCGCCCGGGGGAATGCTATTCCAGGCTGCATGGGCTTCTATGAAAAACAGCTTTATGTGGAAAAGGGGAGATGGAGGGAACCGGAGAAAGAGAGGCAACAAGGGAAGGAAGGAGAGCAGGAGTGAGAGGAAGGAGGGAGGGAGAAGGAAAAAGAGGAAGAAGACGAAGAGAGAAAGTGGGGAGAAGAAAGGGGGGAAATACGGGGGTGGGGGGGGGGGGGGGGGTGAAATTATGAAGAGTGGAGTGTAAGTAAGAGGAAGACGATGAATGACAAAGTGCAGCGCCTTATGAGATATTCTGAACAGGACAAAAAGTGAAAATGAGAGAAATGACGGGGACAAAGCACAGAGGAAATGAGGGCCACGCTTTTGTCTGTCAATCTCACCTGTTCACAATACTTACTCAAGTCCACCCTTACAACAGCCCCTACTTATGCAAAACTCAAAAAAAAGCATGGATGGGGGAGTAATGAGGCAACCACAAAAAATACACACACACACACAGAGGATTTTTGTCCCTCCTCGGCATCTGGGCTAGGCCAGCTGTGTTGTGGCTTGCAGCCCCGGGCCTCCTCACCTGTCAGTCAGACGGCTGAAACCCCCCAAGGGACAACAAACAGCTGGTAGACAGGTGCCGCTGCCATCTACCTCCCAAAGCAGCACCTGTGTGTGTCTCTGTGTGTGTTTGTATGTAGACGCATACATACACACTGATAACTGGGCCTCTCTCTACATTGTGTGTATATATACATTTCTTCTACACGAACAAACAAACATATCATAGCGCATCCAAGGTGGCTACTTTTAGACAGAGAGAGAGACATATAGGCAGCCAATCAGTGTCTGGTTGCAAAAGCCAAACTGCTCTGCTGCTCAACAGCACAGCAAGATATGATGTATGATGCTGTTACAGTGTGTGTGTTGAGGAGGAGGAGGAGGAGGAGAAGGAGGAGGAGTGGTTATGGTATTGAAGGGGGGCCCTGGGCTTAATCAAAAGCAGAGGCACTTTCCCCTGGAAAAACAATGAGGGAAGGCAAAGTTTACATGAGCTAACTGACAGAGAGAGGGAGAGAGGAGAGGAAGGAGAGATGGATGGACAAGCGAGGGAAGTTAGAAGGGAAGAAAATAAACATACAGGGGAGTTAGAGCATGGAGATAGATGGAGGGAACCAGTGAGAGAGAAAGAATGGCGCGTCAGTGTGACAGAATAAAATAATGAAAATGTGCTTTTCATTTCTTGATACTTCACCACCACCCTCTCTGTCTTTAACGTCATCTTCCAGTCTCTTCTGCTTCCATTCAGTTCTGAGATTCTTGCTTTTTAAAATATGATTCTTGTATGTTAATTTCAATTCTATAGTGGAATAACCCCCCCCCCCTCCCCCCCTCTCTCCCTCACTCTCTATCTAACTCCCTCTAGATCCCCCTGGAACACATAAGCCTGTACTATCCCTGCACTATCAGCTTTGGGGGGATTTCAGTCATTTTAAGGCATTTTGCTTGTCCGGCCTGGATTGATGTTGGGCAAAGCAGCTCCCAAAACCACCAAACCCGCACATAAAGCTGTTCAAGGTTGGCTGAGGACAGACCAGGAAGAGAGATAGACAGACTGATGAGACAGACAAATAGATGGTTGTGGGGAAGTGTGAGATGACCAGAAGCCTTGAAATACTTGAGACTGAAACTAATGTGGAAAAGTTTCTAGATTGATGCCAGGTCCGCAGTTTTTGTCTGAATTGTGGTGTTGAGGTTTTGCTGTGAGCAGGGTGGTATGGTATTAAACTTTTACCAGCAGTTAATTTGGGCAATAATATTTAATCACATTAATTATTCACCAATTAAGATGAGGATTATGGTGAGGCATAGTTTGTCTTTTTTCAGATGAAAAAGTTAAAAAGAAAAAGAAAACACAAACTTTGAATATATTCTAAAACACTGTTGTATTAAATGTAGATTTCTATTTTATGCTCTAGATAAATGTTTATCTTCAACTAAGGAGAAACTGACAAGAAAGCATCCTTAAAGGACACATCTGGCATTATTCTATATTTTTCAGTCAATAAATCTCTCAGTAACTTCTAACTTCCCTACCCTGTCTGTGGCACTCAGGCACAATTTATTAAGATGTAAATCTTTAAAAACTGATCATAAAATAAATATAAAAAAAAATCTATAAAGTATATCATTCTACTTTTCAAAAATAGAAAAATAGCTTGCCAACATTTAGTGCTTTGGTTAGTATTTAGGGCAGCAGGACAGAATATGTCAAAATACACTACAGTGATCATGTTCTTCATAATAAATGGGCATGTCACCCAGAGCAAAAGTGCGGTGCACAGACGTGTGCTTAATAGTTTTTGGACAACAATTGAGGCCTATGACACATCTAGGCTTTGGCTAAACAGACAATAGCTGTTAGTAGGATCAAGTCATTGTTAGATTTGATCCTTTAATTGCATTTGTTGACAATAAGAAAAAGGTAGAATGTCACCAGAATGATCCTTTAAGCAAGGCACTTAATCACCACAATGCTCCACACATTAATCAACAGTTCAAGACAGTGGTTGTGTTGGGCAGCCCTCGGGTTTGTTACACACTCCCTCCACTTGACCACACTCCTCCAGGTCATTGCCTTAAATGAAAACACATAATCAGTCAGTCTGCCTGGCTGAATAAGAGTTAAAGAAGCCACATAACACCACCACAGATACAGCATTCTGCATCACCTCAAAGGCTGGGACTCCTCACGCTATCTCTAACAAACACATCATTACTCTTCCTCCATTCAGCTCTCTCTGTTTTTGAAGTGTCTCCCTCAGGCGAGGCTTTCTCTACAAAACTGTAAATATCCCAGCTAAGTGACTGGCTTGAGCTTACAAGTGCATAAGCATTATCTTTGGTTGTGCAGCTCTCCTGGCGATTTATAGCCAAGGACCTTCACAGTGAGCAAAGAGCAGATGATTGCAGACGGCGATAAAGAAAAGACTTCACAAGAGTCCACAGCTGGAGGTTAGAGACTGTACAAACAGTATTTAACATTTTCTGTATTTTTCATTCATCCATCAAGACCCAGATGAAACCCTTCCGAGACAAGGGTGATCTATTCATTCCTTTGTAGTCAGGATCTTTCTGTTTTCCTCCGTTATTTAATTTAATCTTGACAGCGAGTTCTTTCCAGACCAGACCAGGGTGAAACTTTGTAGCAAGTTTAGATAGACTACCTCCTTTATTAAGCTCATGTCATTTGCTACACTCATAATTGGTTGTGCTTGCTATATTTTTTAATCATATTGCAACAAAACATTCAACTGTGACAAACCAAATGTAAAACCATGCCAAGTCATTAAATTTCTGGTATGTCGTTGGTTTTAATACTTATTAGGCACAAAATACAAACTACTTATTATTAAGTACTAAGTACAAGTACTTATTAGTACAAAGTCAATATTTTGACATTCATATATTGTCACTCTCTGGTAAAAAGACAAGTAAATCTAACATGTCATATTGTGCCCCAAATTTAAAGATTACTTTTTTTTTTTAACATGTTAAATGTATGTGTGTGTGTGTGTGTGTGTGTGTATAACCCCTAAGCTTATGTAACTCTTACAAAAACCAAACATGGATTTGATATAAACCAAAACCAATAATTTATTATGACTTGTAAAAAAAGAAACAACTGGTTTTAGATAGTTATAGGTTTCAATAAAAGCTGTTCCAGTTTTTATTTGAGCAATCAAAACAGTATTTAACGGCGTATTAAAAAATGTGATGTGTTAATATATGAAAGTTTTGCCACAAAGTTTACAGTTTGTAAGTCCAACTTGTCATCACTCGCTACACGCTGTTTTCTATTATAATCAGTACATTTAAAAGAGCAAGTCATCTGGTCCTTCTTTGATAGGAAGAGAGACCTGATGAAAGAGAACTGGTGAAATGGAACCGAAAACAAATGTCTACTGACATGTTTGTAGGAAATTCATCCTTCCATGAAGGAATGAATGTCCTTTTAATCTCATAGCTTTAGGACCGTAGTCAAGCAAAGAAAATCTTGAAATCTTGACTGAAATTCTACCCGCTCTTAAATACCTTTTTTAAATTATATTTTTAAGCCAACGGTGCTGATCAAACTCAACTTTACTGCATTGACGTGGCTTTCTTTTGGCTCCGTGCCACTGTGCAAACTTAATTGTTAAACCCTGATACCAATTATTTCATGGCCATGTTACTGTAAGGGGGCCACTATTTCACACACCACTACCAACCCACTTGATTGCACTTGAGTTCAACGTAAAACCACATGACACAAGTGTGGAAAATATGCAGATAAAGAATATGCATTAGAGGGAAGTAAAGATGCACATACACACTCGCACATACTCACTCACAGAGCCATATGGACCATAGCATAAATGAGTTGGCTGTTTTAATGAGTGCTGCTGAATGAATGTTTACTGCTACATTGAAACCATACTCATCAACACTCCTCTCTTTCTGTTCTGTGATGAGACAGCCATATGATTTCACTTATCCACGGCCTTGGTCTGAGAGCCTCCAGACTGGGGGATAGTGACGAACTAATAATCCCCCCTTCCTGCAATTATCCTCCTCCCCCCTCTCCATCATTCCCTCTCTATCTTAATTCTTTCTTTCTCTCTCTCTCAATCACTGCTCAGCTTTGTCTATTCCTGTCCTCATCTCACTCAATTTCTGTTTATTTCTGTTTCACAAGTTAACCTCTCCCTATCTCAGACATACAAGCTTATTTCTCTCACATCCTTCTTTCCACTATATGCAAACATTTATGATTACACCTAAATTGTGGTATTAATATTCCTTACATATATATATATATATATATTATATACACACACACACACACACACACATATATATCCTGCTCAGGCTTTCTCTTCCAGCACGATGGAGGAAATTCTGGCAGACTAAAGGAATGAGAATACAGTATGTGTGTCTGATGGTTTATATAGATAGGTTGCTAAATTCCACATGCTGTTACACAATCCTGCAGATGTGTCCTGTATGGGACTGTGTTTACCTCCAGAAGGACTTCTCATTTTGATATAAGGGAGAAAAGAAAGAAGGAAGGACTTAGCAAACCAAAAACACTGGCAAAAAACGAAAAATGTACAGTATCTTAATGAGAAGGAGGTCTTGATAGAACACGTCACACCTCTGGCTTGTTATGACTGGTTATAACTGGTTCCACTACTTCAATAAAGTTGAGTAGAGGACTGTATGAAGTCAACAACATGCTGATGACTTGTGACAGACAGCGTCGTTAACAGGGGTGGTGATGTAATGCACTTGGGGGCTTTGTGGCGAAACTACTGACGCCCTCACTGATTGTCTCTCTCATGGGAGACAGCAGGCAGAGAGAGAGACAGGAGGAGGGGGAAGGAAATATGGTTAATGTGAAATAAAAAGTTGATGACATACTCTGTTGGGTTCATGCATATTAGCACTCACACCCTTACACACTCTAATCAATGTGCGTGATCAATAAGCCAGTGTCAGCTTGTTTTAGCTCAGGGTGGCTGGTGGTCCAATGCTCAGCCAGAAATCATACAGCTCAGCCTGGGGCGTAAGGCCCACTGAGGTCTTATTATTAGCTCTTTGGTTGGGCTAACAGCCAGACATCCTCCTGCTTTGGCTCCTTAATAGCTGATAGTGATTATTTGGGCTTATTGACAAGCTAATGGTGAATCAGGGCTATGAGGGATTGTTTAGAGAGGATTAGTGACTGAACTAGTGGGGATATAGGGGCCATGACGACAGCAATGGTGATGTTGATGATGGGGCCAAGCTGATCATCACTGGGATAGAAAGAGCAGAGAGATTTACACTTCAGGATGGAGACAAACACAGACGGAAAGAAAGAAAAAATGAATGAGGGAGAAAGGAAAGGAAGAGACATTAGGTATAATGCATTTGGTCTTCTTTCTTTTAGTACTGGGAATCGCAGGGCACCCCACAATACCAAACTAAGGATATTTTGACCATATAGCAACATGATGCCAGCAATTCTATAATACATGACTTACTTAGGGCCAGGTGCCCAGGTCCAGTACATTTTCATGACCAAAATGTGTCCTCACCACCATACATTGAAAATGGTCAAGTACCAAAAGTTGGCTCAAGTCTTGTATATTTATTCTTTTGTTAGACTTTGCTGCTCGATTTGACTTAGATTTGATGGGTTTTGTTAATTGCTAATATTATCTTAATTTATTTAGAAAAAGCTGCTTTGGGTAAAGAAAAAATTAAACACATAAAAACCATTGAGGTTGGCTTCTTCATAAATCATATTATCAATGCCCAGCCCTGCATGCATGAAAATCATACATCACTAAACAAAATTATTTTTCAGAAGGAAGAAATTGATCACTTATTGTTTTACTGTTATGAAGTGTCTGAGTCTGAACAACATGAATACTTATTACATCATTCAGAAAACAGCTATAAAGGGTCTTAACGCTGAAAGGCCAAAAAGCAGAACAGTTCAGAGTTTAAATATCTCATGCAATGGAAAAAAAAGACTTTTGCCTAAGTAAATACTGCAGAATGTATTGCAGTATTGGTGCCAATGCAGTATTGCATTAAGGATTAAATGTCTCACCTCTGTTTTCAACTGTGTCTACCTTTGATTATATTTTGCTTGTGGACATTGTTGGACAGACTACTCGAAGCAGAACAGAGCAGCGACATGCAGGCGGAGCTGAGACGCCGAGCTGATCAAACACAAGGTGGAGTGACTTGCTCAGATTAACTCTCCTCTGGCTTTTCAAACAACACTGACAGATGCATACCCCTCCGCACTGCCGTTTGTCAGAGATCTATTCCTGCACTTAAAGCAGACTCTCTCACAAACACACACACACACACACACACACACGCACACACACACACACACTCAAACAGCTTACGCTACCTTTGTCACCTCCCACACACTGGTTATCTCCAAGGACACAAAACCCACAAGATCCCCTACCCAATTTCCACGCATGCAGCCTAAATGGAGCTGTAAGCAGGCATTAAGCCTGACGGGGAGAAAGGGAACAGGAAAAAAATGCCAATGCTGGAGAAAAGGAGGAGGAGATGGATGGAGGGAAGTAGGGAGAGAGGGAGGGGAAGGAGGGAAGAAACAGGAGGTGGATTTCTACTTAACACACTGACTTTCATCTCCGCTTTACAACGTACTTATGCAGGGGTTTTTGGGAAGGTACGCGCTCTCTGGTTTGTGCGCACACGAATGCTCCCCCTCCTCACCCAGACAGAAAAAGACACAATGAACCCTCTGTACTTTCGACACTGGGGGGACACGCACAAAAAAAGCACTGCAATCCCTGCCAGACTTGAGAACGTCTTGGTTGCCGGCCAAGGTATCTGAAATAATACTCCACAGCTCACAATACTTTATGTAACTTTTTCTAAAATCAGAGATTAGAGGTGATCTCCTTTCACTGTTAATGCTCCAACCAGTCTGATTGGTTTATCTGTAGTTTGGACTGGATGCAGGCCAGGAAAGGAATCATGGGCAGTACTGGGCAACAGTCCAGGAAGAAAATATATAGCTGAATACTTCAGACATAGATACACGTACATCTGACATAAGCCTCCACTTGACCAATGTTAATGTAAATTCCATTATTCCATTAGTAAGGATACATGATTTTTTTAAGTTCGTTATTTTATATGGTTGTTTATTAAAAAGATTGGAAATTGTTCTAACATTTGAATATCCACACAGTCAAATTTTTAAGAAAAGTTCCACCTCTTGAACAGATATCATGAGACAAATCAAACACATCTCTCCAAATATTTAAAGTTCTTTCTGCTTTCTTTGTCCAGAAGTGTGATCATGCACTTGTAGACTGGCCTACAGTTGCTCATGAGGATATGAACAGGTTTTGGGGGGGGGGCAGCAGAGGCTTTTTAGACACAAGAAATGTTGAGAGGCGACAGAAAAAAAAACACAAAGACACACACTCACAAAAACCACACAAATGCTCACCCTCTCCCAAGCAACTACACACATCATTCAACAGCCACAGTTCAGAACTCCCACACACTTATTCAACCCTTGGATTGATCAAGGAGAAGTAAATGCAGTTTCTCTCTTTCTTACTCATTCTCCCCCTCTTTCGTCAAAAGCCCGTGGGCCCTTGGTGCATCTCACTGTCTCTGTCTGCAGCTGTGCTGGATAGCCCCTTGATGTCTTGTCTGGTGGACTCATCTTCCTGCTCTCTGCATCTTGTTCACTAAGGTTACTAAGAAAAGTCAGGTTAAGGCACAAATCGAAAAACACTGCAATAGCCTGGCTGCTAAAGGTTTACAAGATGTTTGCCTGCAGCTGGTCAGAAATCCCATTTCTTTTTTTACAGATTACTGCCAACTTTTGGTATTTGAGCATTTGGACATATGGTGCAAGGAGACAACAGGTTGTGTGGTCAGAGATCAAACCATTTTTGCTTTTTGGACAAATGAGATTTATAAATGGGCAACTGTTCAGTAGTGGAAGCCAACTTATTTAGACTTCTTTATTTCAGTGTCAGTTTCAGGTGTATTCAGATTTTGTTTTGTTTTTATCTATTAGGTTACAAGACACATCATTGAGAGTAATTATCTCTCCTCCACACTCACATGTCACTGTGAAGTTTTTGAATCTCAAATATTTCTCAAGCACATACGTGCATGTAAAATAAAAAGGGCCAGGATATCATGTTTCTCCAGTAGAAGTCTAGCTCTGAAATCCTGGATTGTTGACCTGATAAATGAAACCAATTTCCTGTGTACATGAAAGTTCTGAAATCAAGAAACCCCATAAACAGTATCACTCCCTCTCTTTGTGAGCAGCTAAAGAGACATAAAGCTACCTGACTATGCAGCGCCTAAATAAAGCACAGTAGCCTAAAAACACTATCCTGATCTAAAAATCCACAGAATCAAAAAAAAAACCCTGCAGACTGAATGATTAGCTTTCTGATGTTGCCTGTCTGCCAAATAACAGGGTTAATGAGCTGCCTGTCTGGCTATCACTACAAGACAGAAGCTTATCTGACCCATGGCCAGGACAGTAGTCATACTGTCCACAGAATTCCCATCTTGCAAATTTCTGACTTTATCAAGACCTCTGCTACCACAAGGCTTTGATTAAGTCTAAAAAACTGAAAAACAGATCCACTGGCAAGATGACAAACTGACACGCATTGACTCTTTTATGTACAAGACAACTTGTGAACTAAATCTGTGAGCACTAAATACACTTGTTCCATCTTTCTTGGTATTGGTCAGTAAACTATATCCTATCTTAGTGGGCTAGATGCTTGGCAAAGCTATCGCTGTCCTTATCTTATCTAATTTTTTTGACAGTGATATCTCTTTTGTTACTTCAGGTTAATTGGGGCACACAGGAACAGCAGGGCAACAAGAATGTTGCTCTTGATTTTGTGTTACCAGTGATGCTGAACTGTCCTCTGATCTGATCTGATAAGTGAACCTGGCAGCATCTACATCCATTCATCCTTCCTTCCACCATCATTCTGTCTGTTTGCACACGTGAATGTGAGTCATAGTATATTATATCGTTACGAAGGTACTGTAAAGCACTTTGCTTCGCTCAGGGGTTTAATACAGTAAAGACAAGTTCATTTATCATTTACAAGCCCTCTATACTTTAAAAGAGTGCAAAAAGCAAGAAATTCATGCACCACTGATCCAATCACTCACCAACACCTTTCAGTATAGCCAAACAAGTAAACAAGGTGTCTCGTCATCCAGTGACTTCTCCCCACTCGATCTGGCATTAACAGTGGGCTTTCTGTATGTCAGCTGCCCTTTGCCTGACCCAGTCAGTCACCCAGAGGAAGGAGTGATTAGCAGGACTGTAGTAGCAGGAGCCCACCTGCTCTGACTCAATGGGAGCCCTCACACAGCTAGCTCGCTAGAGTCAACAGAATTTTAATCACATATACAAAGACACACTTGCACAGACAAAAACCCATGTACACACAAAGATACATAGGTGCGCGCGCACACACACACACACACACACACACACACACACACACACACACACAGGGACAATTATGCACATAAGGAATGCCCCCCTCACACATACTCCTTCACTGACTCTTTCATCCTAGCAGATAGATAGAAAGAGGAAGGAGGCAGAGGAGCGATAAAGGCCCAGACAGCAGTGACGGGGGTGAGAAGGGAGGGAGGGAGGAAGGAAGGGAGGAGGAGGAGCGTTTCCTGGAGAGACGTGGTAGGCAGGATATGCAGAAGGAGAAGGAGGAGGGGAAACACAGGGGTGGCTTGTTCCAAGCAGAGGTTCTGTCCTTACAGGGACTCTGTACACGCCAGTGTCAAACAGGGGGACAAAACACTGGCTGGCCGCTTCCTGATGTACAACACATTGAGAGGAGCACACACACTGCAGAGCAACGACACAAATAGACAGACACGTGGACTTGTGCATAGACAAGCACAAACTCGCATGTGCTCATATTCATGCACACAAGACATGAAAATGCAGACATGCATTTACAAGTACATCTTCAGTTTTCCTTACAGGTGGCAGTTTGGACTCCGGTAATGAAATACAGTTTCTGTGTTGCAACATCTATTGAGACAAAACCCTGGAGGACTCTACAGTATGTCCTGTATGTAAGAGGATCTCTCTCTTTCTCCTCCTCAGCCTCTTTTTTCTCTGCCAAGCCTGTTTTGTTGACTGCTTTTCTTCAGCCTTCTGCCCCTTCTATCTCTCTCTTTCCTTTCTTTCTCCCCCTTTTCCCCCCTCTCTTTCTCTCTCTCTCCCTCTCTCTCTCTCTCTCTTGGCACAGTCTGGTTTGTCAGGCCTGTAATAGAGCTGCCATTGTTTGATCAGGGAAGCAACAGGAACTGCACCCTGTTAACCCAGCTCTTGGTATGTGTGTGTTTGTGTATGTGTGTGTGCATGTATTTCAGGAAGGTGCATGACATTGTGTGTGGTTCTGTATATAATGTAGCGTGTGTGTGTGTCTGATAACAGTATACATTTCTCTCCAGTGAGTTCGCAGACGTTTTGTTTGAAGTGTAAATAAGCATGACATTAGGCTTTATGTTGAACAAGTGCCTCTCTTCATTGCTCCCTACAAAACACAAACTTCCCCCATGTACTCTTAAAGGATTTGACCTTTACACATGACCTATCTTTGCTCCAGCTTTTTCACAAATGCATGCTCAAACATATGGACTTATTCAAAACCACACTGTAACATTTCATTTTCACACATGCTTTCCTTGTCCTGCCCTATAACCCTTTCTATAACATTCGCTCTTTCCTTTCTATGCTGTTAATACCCCCATCCCAAATCTCCAAATGCCCCCATCTCAAGTTGCAGGACCTGTCTCTCATGTCTGTGTGTGTGTGAATGCACACGTGTGATGCTCCATTAACTCTAGTGGTGACAGGCTTTTGATGCCGCCACCGCTCCTTAATCCCAACACAGAGAGGGGGGGGGGGGACTGAGATAGAGACAGACAGAGAAAAAGCTACAAGAGGTGGAGGGCAGGGAGACTCCCAACTGGCTCTGACCCGGTCAAGCTCTGGTTCAGGCTCCTGCTCAAGTTCAATCTCTGAACTTGAACTCATGGTAGAGAATGAACTTCAATGTTTACAGTCTGCATGCAACAACACCCTGTGCCTGGTGGTCCTGTGTCCGTTCTTCGAAAGTAGTACTTATTTGTTCAAACTTGATTTTTTTCCCTGAAAGTTAAACTCACCCTAGCAAACAGTTAGAGCACCTTTAGCAGTTTTGACTGAGTGCAATGGATGAATTTTTAACATTCACTTGATGTTTTGTCTCAGTTAAAATACAAACTTGATGGTGTAGAACCTAGCTTAAAATTAACTGATAACCCAACCAACACAGATGACCTACTTAATTAAGAAAGCATGAGATATGTCAAGACAACATGCTCTGTTACTTCCCCTGGATGTCAAGTGAAGAACACCACAACATAGTGGTGCACTGATAACACTCTAGAAAATACAACAGGCACTTTAACTTCATGTCCGCTGTGATAGATGTATAATCTTGTTCCGTGGAAGTTGTTTTTCATCCTGTTTAAGGACAAATGGTAGCAAATGTGGAGGAAAGCAAGTCCCGCTATCTCCCAACTGGAACTGAGTGTATGCAGACACGACCACAAGAGACAGGCAGTTCTGGGTTGAATTAAAACATTTGAAAATAATGTATTTGAGTTATTGTTTCATATATGAACATCTGTGGTGTGTGTTACTAATCTTTCCTCAACAGCATAAAAACAGAATAAAAATCTCAATGGTAGTTTATCACACCAAGTGCTCTTTATGCACTTTGATGAATTTAAATGCCATGTTTCACTGAACCGGAAAAAAATGTCCATACTAAAGCAGTATAAGTGAGTGATGCCCTATAACAGAGTCACACTCTGTCCAGTAATGTCTTCATCAAAGAGTAGTGAATATTGGCATTTAATGAACTTGTGATTGATTGTAAATGTCTAGTTTGGATAAGGATGAAGACCGCAGGCCGCTGGGCGTGGTGGAATCATTATTGTAACACAGAAGACTTCCAAAAAGGGGCTCTGCTAGCTTTGCAGTCTGAGAAGACAGCTTCGACATGTGTTTACCATTTTGCCATCACACAGGGGAAGATTTACGACGTTCCCCTCAACTTCTAATCAGAAGGGTATTTTTTGTTCTTCTTCTTTTTTAATGTCTATCTTCTGTGAGAAAAGTGGTTGCTTCACTCTGCCAGGTGGTGTGTGCATGTGTACATATGTGTGTGAGCGTGTATGAGTGCACATGAGTGATGAGGTATTTGGCAATCGGAGAGCAGGTTTAATAATAACTGATATATCCCTGGATGCTTTCAGACCCGGTTCCAGCTGGGAGCAGTCTGTGATGCCTCCAGACCCCAAAGTGAAAGAGAAAAGATGAGAGAGAGAAAAGGTTAGGAGAAATGATGGAGAGACAGAGACGGAGACTGAAGAAAGCACATGAGATGAAGAAAAAGGGAGGGAAGGTGTGAGCTGACATCTGCCTGGCATCCTTTCACCTTGCATGCTCTTTGACCAATCACTCTCCCCCTTCCCTCGTCTTTCATAAAGTAGGAGGAAAAATGACATCGCTCATCTGACAAAGGCAAACATCCAAACCACACAAATCCCCCCCGACACCCCTGTCTGACACTTCTTCACTTCTCTGAGGCGCTGTGTATGTGTGTGCGTGTGTGTTATATTCTGAGGGGTGTATTTTTTTCACAGGCCTCTGGTCTCACACAGAGAGACGTTGAGATGAACCCAGTGCCTCTGCCAGGTTTCTACTCACTGAGAGATATTGAGGCGTCTCACACTCTCTAGCTGGCTGGCTCTGGTTGTGTGTGCGTCTGCATCTGTGTGTGTAAGAGAGAGAGAGTGTATCCACTGATGCCTGGATACATATGACTCTCACACACAACTGAGAGAACAGTATAGAACATTACACACACTGGCATGTCCTTGTGTACTTTGCAGACACACATACATACACACATGCACACGGAGCAAAAGAGGGAACCATAACAGCACGGGCTCCAACAGTGCCTCTTTGACAGATTTAAGTAAATAGCAGCAAACAAGCGATTATTTTTGGCAGACCAGACTGAGGCCCATTCCAAGAACTAGGGGAGGTCCAATGGGAATGGAGGGAGATGAAATCACATAAACAGATGTGATTAAAGTCAATATCATATGTGTCATTACTCATTCTGACGATGTACTCCTTCACTCGTCCACACTCTTACAAAAACAGGGAGACACAAAAGCTCTGCTTTTTGCTGGTACTCTCTCGTTCAGTGTTCAACTTGTACTGCCATCTACGTTCGGTCAAACCCTCGGAACATTAAAGCAAAAACACTTTAAACTGTTCTGATGCTCAACAGACTGATAAGTCTCAACATCTGCGACACACACAGAAGGCGGGATGACCATAATGCACTGCAGTCAACATGTGCGTGTGTGTTACCCTCATATACACATGCTTCATGCATTGCAACTAACCACTTGGGAATTCATCATGTTCATATTCGTTTTTTTCAAATATGCAACATGAAGCAGTGTAGAAGGGCAGCAGGATCAGTGCGGGATCTGCAGCTGACATAGTCAAGTTGACCCACTATAAGTGGATTTGTAATCCCAGAGTGGATTTAAACTGTGTTTACTGTCACGCCCGTTGTGTGTGTGTGCATGTGTGCGTGCTTATTTGAGTGTGTCTGCACAGCTGCATCTGTTTCCCTCAGTCACTAACTCTTTTGTCCATATTGCATTTCGATCATATGCCCCAAATCATATTGCATAGTACCTTCCTTATAAATGTAATGAAATTATCAGTAACATACAGTAGGTACAATTCATTCTTTCTTGTACTTTGGGGTGGGGAAGTCTACTATAACAGTACAGTGTTACACAAACACATCCACACATGTGCAACATACACACACAATCACAGGGTGTTCTGGCTGTACTCCGGAGAGGCTAAGCTGCTTTGCGACTGAGGGGAGCTCTGATACTGTCACCAGTCGATTAATCAGCCATTACCAACACCAGGCCAGGCCAGAGAGTCTAATGCTAATATGGCTTTGCCACATACGCACTGGTCTGTCAGGGTGTATGTAGGGTCAAAGGGAGATCAGATCACTGCTAGAGCTGAACGTGCCATGACCCTAAATGTTTGGTTGAGGCAAGAGTCAACTTAGGTAAATCAAATCAAATCCGAATTAGGCACAGTGGAGTTGGAGTTAATGATGGGTACAGATGGAGCTGCAGGTGACAGTCTAAGCACTTGAAGCTAATTTACTGGAGTCATGAGGGGTCAGGAAGTCAAAACATTACACCAAAAAGAGCTTATGTAAACTACACAAATATATTTCTGTGATTTTTTAGCACTATATATGATGTATGTGTTCTCTTTATTTAATTATATTAAATTTTTTTGGCTGAGATATAGTAGTTGTTGAAAAAAACTGAGGTTGATTCTCACAGGCGAAGAAACTGTGTTTAGACAAGGAAAGATCAAGCAACACCATCATCCAACTTAAATTTATAAAAACTAATCTTACTTAATAAGGTGGGTAACAGGGAAAGCAAAACTAAGGCGATGATTTCACAGTTCACTTACCAAACGTAAAGCCACTGTATTTCCATAAGCACTCGGCTGCCACCAAAGCCAAAGTTTAAAGATCAAGGTGCTGTGAGAGAAATTATATAGGATTTGCCACCGCAGACCACCTTCTAGATTTGCACGGGATGACGTCAATGAGCTTAAATCTGGGGGAAAATCGTCTCATGTTTGTTTACTGAAAGGCTCACGGATCATTAAGTAAAGTCAAGACAGGACTGCAGGAAAAAAAAGAAGTAAGGTAGAGGAGTAAAAATAGGTTAAAATAAAGTCTAATTCTGTACAAGGTGCTTCTGGGCTTGTGAAGGAGGACGTAATCTAATTAGTTCTATTAAAACTATTTAAGGACCTAAACCTGAAATTACTAACTCTGTGTTGGGATGGTGAGAAAAGAAAAATTAGAGGATGAGGGAGATGAATTTAGCAAATGGTACTTCTGGATCTGCAGTGATAACATAGGCAGATTAGTTAAGGGCATGTTTTCGGTCAAAAGGTCAAAATAGCAGATGACTAAAGTGAGTTTGGGGAAGAGTCACATTTAGAAGACTTAAAAGTTTACTCAAAGAAATATCTACTTTCAATAAGGAAACGCAATTAGGACGATCTAGGATCAAAGAATATCTTCATTTCATATCTTGAGTTACGTTAAACCGAGGTGAGTTTGATAAAATCTACAAGAGAAAAACTTAATTTAGTCAACACTTTCTGAATACAAGTGAAAATTAGAAAATCAATAAACATATCAACGAGGAGATAAAATGGACAGAGATGAGTTGTGGTGGTTGGCAGTAGCAATGTCAGTGCCACACAGAGAGAGCCCTCAGGGAAAACATTTAGTGGCCCCTCAGTAACACCTCTACGTGTGTGAGAGAGAGAGACAGGACGCGTGTTTGTGTGTGTGAGAAAGTGAGAGTGTACATTTATTGGCCCCCTGCTGCCACCTCTGGAGAGGAGCCGTCCAAGTGCTGAGTGACACATGCTGCTTAGTGTCTTAATGGAGGGAGAGGAGGGCCAGCCAAACCACAGCCTTTAGACTGGGATCTCACAGCCTGTAATTATGGAGAGATGTTAAAGTCACTCTTTGTGTGTGTATGTGTGTGTGTGTGTGTTTGTGTGGACGTGTATTACTCATGTTGTGGGGACATAAATCTGTGTACACGGTCACACTGTGGGGACTCTCCTTCCTTAAGGGGACAAAACGCACGTCCCCTTAACGTAAATCATTCAATTTTAGGGTGAAGAGTTGGGTTAAGGTTCGGGTTAGGTTAAAGTTAGGGTAAGGGATAAGGTTAGGCAAGTAGTCGTTAGGGTTAAAATTAGGATAAGTCTCCAGGAAATGAATGTAAGTCAATGTAATGTCCTCTGAACTGATGGAAGCACTGTGGACTGTGTGTGTGTGTGTGTGTGTGTGTGTGTGTGTGTTTTGTTTTTATATCCCAGTGGGGACATCCTGTCACTGTGGGGACAAAATTGAGGTCTGCATGGGTCAAGATTGCTTTTTTTAAGGTAAAGACTTGGTTTTTGGGCTTAGGTTTACAATTAGATTAAAGTTAGGGTTAGGGTAAAGGGCATTCAGTTGTGATGGTTAAGGATAGGGTAAGGTGCTAGGGAATACATTATGTCAATTGATTGTCCCCATGGGGATAGTGATACAAACGATGTGTGTGTGTGTGGGTCTCAGAGAGAAAGACAGAGGAGGCAGGAAGATATGCTACATCATTCTACTCACAATAACAATTGGATCTCAGGTGTGTGTGTGTGTGTGTGTCTGTGTGTGTGTGTCTGTGTGTGTAAGTGGGCCTCTGCACCTCTGTTATGTATTACTGTGTGTGTGATTTTTGCACAGCGGTGTGCATCAGTGCCATGTGTCTCCTGCTGTTCCAGCTGTGGTCATGCTCACACAAACACACATACACACACACACACAAAAAGAAGAAATGAAAGTTGTTGGGAACTGGAGCTGCGTTCAATTAGGGTAACCACATATTTACAAACAGTGGGGGGAAAGCTGCCTCTCTGTGACTCATCAGCCAAGCGGCACACTTGCACTTTTGACTCCAGGCCTGCCTCTCCCAACTGCACAGCAAAGAGCGAGGGAGGAAAAGAACAGAGGGACAGAGGGAGAGAAGGAGGAAGATGACAGGGTGTGGACAGAATGAAAAACACACACATGCATGCTGGCTGTACATGTGTGAGCGACCGCATAAACAAATACATATGTGTGCATACAAACACTTGCGCAAATTAAATGAGCTCATTTAAACTCCTGTGGTGTGAACAAAAGCACACAAATCCACACAGAACCTGCCTACTTTCAGAAAATGAATGATAGCCTCAAACACAAAGCATAAATTCTGGTAGGAAAAGAGTCCCGGTAGGACAAAATGTTGCCAATTTACAAATTTAATCATCATTATTTTACTTTTTTTAATAATGAATGTGATTTTTACAGAAGTCTGGTTACAGACCTCAAGTGACAGGTCCCCCCTTTGCTGATTTGTAGCCTGCCCAATTTTGTGAAAATTTACTTGCACTGCTGGCAAAACAGGACAACCTTGTTGCATACATAAGCCTGCTCTCCATATCAAATTATTTACTGCCGCATTTATTGTTCAGAGAAGATTAGTTTCTGTAACGAGTTACCTGACCTGATAATATTGGTAGAGTACCAAGATGAGTTTTACACCACATGTCTGCAGTCAGATAATTTCTCATCAGAACATACAGTTTTCTCTTTCTTTAAAAGCAAAACACCCCAGTTCATTGTGTACACGCAGCATGCACCCATGGTATAACAGATGTACCCCGTCCTGTGCCTAAGGGCGGTTGTCAAAACCTGCTAATGTGCATGTGGCAAACATGAGAGCACATCAAAGTGCAGAGACCAGCACAGCAAAACCCTGGCCTTGTTCTTTCTCCTTGGCTGTCAGCGCCTTGAGAGAGAGCAAACGGAGGCACAAGGCCTTAAGTGTGAGTGCTGTTTGTCTTGACTTGACCTTGGTTTGTGTGCCTGTGTGTGTTTGTGTGTGTGTGTGTGTGGATGAGTGCATGTGTGTGCATGCATCTGTGTGGCGAACCACATCAAAGAACGACGGAGTGGCTCAGTTGTTATGACCTCTGACCCTGGCATGCTCCGAGACAGAGGGAGGGTGGCGGAGGAGGAGACAAAGACACAGTCAAACATACCCACACACACACTCACACACAAGCACATACACAAAGAAAAGGGTGGGATACACAGTACAGCCTCTAAATTTACAACAGCTAGAAAAACAACCACAGAGAGAGACATAGCAATTTGTCTTGTTAACTTTTATAGGGACCTGTGAGCGAGCACACACAAGTAAATCATTAGGGAGCATATATGCACACGCACTAAACCGGTCACACAGACTTTCCTGACTCCTCTCTCCCCTCTCAGTGCATCTTCTTCTGTGGTGAAGCCCATTCTTCATCCTGCTGAACTTGTCTGAGTCTGACTGTCTGTGTTGCAGCGTCCTCCTTGATTCAATCAACTGCAAATGTTCAGACTGATTCTCATTGACTTTGGTATGAATATGGAGGACAAATGGAAGAGTTTTTGGCACCTGGATGAGCACTTTATCTCTCTCTCTTTTCATCATTTGTACTTGAAGTGAATTCTTCAAAGGTGATCTCCTCCTCTACATCTTCTCTGCATTTATTTTTAGCCGACGGCGGATATAACCTAAGTCCTTGACAAAACATCAAACGCTGGTTTAGCATGTGTGTGCATGGCATATGAGTCACTGGATCAGTGTATATGCGAGTGTGTTTTAACATGTTTGTCCAACCTGCAATAAATGAGTCATTCACTCTGTGTGTAACAGACACACGCGTGTCTATGCGTGTGCATATTTTTTTTTGTGTGTGTGCATTTCACAGCTGTAATAACTTACAGCTCCCTGCATTTCAGCTATGCTGTCACGGTCCATTATAATGTTCCTTCCACACACACACACACACACACACACACACACACACACACACACAAATGAAAACATTTCTGAATAAAGCTCATTTGAGAATAAGAATATCCCAGTCGAGTAATCATGGCTGGAGAGAGCTGCAGTTAAAAGATACCTAAACTTGGTCTCTGATCACCGCAGGCCAGCGAAGTCAGCTACAGTTACAAAAAATTACATCTTCTGCAGGTGCTGACAGCATGGCTGTTTCTACAAGTGCATGTGTGTGTGCACACGGGGCAGTATATCCAATCTCAGTGTGCGTCAGGCTTTCTGCGTGACTGTACTGTATATATGCTCATGCACATATATGACTGCATGTTTGTGTGTCTTTGTGTGTATATAAAGCAGCCCTTGACGGCCATTGGGGGCGGCGGTGGCCCAGCCGGTGTGTTTGCCTTGGCAGCAATTCAGCATTCCACATTCCTCTGTGATATTCAGTACTGTGACCTCAGGAAACCCGCCCTGCAAAGAAGCTCTCTCTCTTTCTCTTACGTTCCTCTCTCTCTCTCTTTCTGCAGCCTCTCTTTCTTTTTCTCTCTTGCCACCTCCCCACTTCTTTCTGTTTCTCTCTTCCCTCCCTTTCTCTCTATCATTCACTCCGCCCTCTTTTCATATCTGAACTTGGGAAATCATCTGCCATTCCCCCACCCTCCCACCCTCGGCTTATTTTCCCTCCTTCTCTCTCTCTAAAAGTTGTTTCTCTTCAACGTTCCCCCCCCCCCCAGATTTTTTCTGACAGAGGTCCCCTGACGAGGCACCTTTCTCAGCGCTCCAAGTTTGAGCACACATCTTGCTGCTGTCACTGAGAATTCACAACACTTCACACTGTCTCGGTCACTCAATGTATCACTCACATGCATATTTCTCCTTTATTAGGAACTCCTTCTGGATCCACAGTACAGCCAGAGGCCAGAAGGAGTTATTCCCCCATCTCCCACCCTCTTTCCTTCTTTCTCTCATTCTCAAGACTTTCATTTGTGCTACTGGAATATTCATACACACAAGTTAAGGATAACTGACTCCTCCCTCTTCTCTTTGAGCCATGCCCACATGCCCAGAGAGACGTTTCACCTGAGATGACCCTGCGCCCGGGGCAAGGCAGTTCCTCCTCCCTCCCTGCGTGCCTCCCTCCTTCCTCCCCCTCTTAGCTTGGGCTGTAAACTACTGCACATACTTAACACACATGGCCGCCACACCTGCCACTGAGAGGCAGAGGGCTGAGAGAAAGACAAAGAAAAGAGAACGAGGCAGACCAGCAGAGAAGAGATGGCAAGATCTAAACTCTGATGTGCTAAATAAAGTACAAAAAGAAAGCTATCAACAGGTTTTGGAGGTCTAAACAAACCTTGCATTGCATGGTGAAAAGATGGGCAATTTTATCTTTTCAAGGCTGTACATTTATATGACTTCAGAGAATAAAGAAAAAGCAAATACAGTGACATTGTCCGGAGTAAAACTATAAGCCAGCATAAAGTAAAACTGAGATAAAAGTCACAGAAGCTCAATAAAAAAACAGTGAGAAATTGTTGTGCTGAGAAAGACACTTGAGGCAGAGTGTGCTGAAATCCAACAGAAGCAGAAAAGAAAGATAACTAGTGTAGTCAGTAACATCAATTTCGCCCCTCCCCAGTGTGGCCTCCGCATCTTATAATGCAGCTATCTGCTGTGTGCAAGTTGTGCACTGTGTGGTTGACCCACATACAGTGGAGCAGGGTGGACTGAGGTAAAGGGTGGAGCAGCCAGTCAAACCTCTTATCTGCCCGTCACTGTGACACTTTCCTCTATCTCAAGAGTACCTTTACAGTATGTGGCCTGAGTGTGCTGCAACAACCCCCGTAAACCACTGAAGTCATAAACATAAACACAGGAGAGAGAAAGACAAAGAGAAAGCAAAAGGGTGACTTACATAAAATTGTATGTGTGTATGTGCGTCTGTGTGCGTGTGTGTGTTGTGTGTGTGTTGATGTATGAGAGGGGAGGACAGCATGCATCATCAATTAAAGCTATCTTACATAAACAAGGACATACACAGATGCTTAGTCCAAGTCAAGAAAAACAAACGGATAAAAGTCAGCTGCGGGGTAAGGTCAAACTAAACTTGAATTGAAATTTAACATGTTTTATGTGTGAGTGTGTGGTGCACATTAGTGTGTGGTGCACATTTAGACTTTTATGTGATGCATTGATACACTACATTTTTTGAAGCATTTGCAAATAAGTGAAGAGCTTTCTTGAAAATTTTATAACTTTGTGTGCATACAATTACCACAAAGGACTGATAAAATGTGTACGTGCAAATGTGTGTTTGTGGGGGGATGTGTGTGTATGTGCATGTGTGTGTTTGTGGGGGATATGTGTGTATGTGCATATGTGTGTTTGCAAGGCTATGAGTGAGCATATGTGTGTGTTTCGGATTAAGAGCTTCACCCCTGGACCTCAAAATTAGATAGGGGATTAGCGGGACACATCCGCCACCTGGCATTTTAAGCCCCGCAATTACAACAACAACTTTTAATCAACAACAGCCACACATGTGTCACATACAGTCAGAACTCAGCAACTCATTCATCTTCTTCCTCATCCTACTCTCTCTCATTCTGTCATGTGACGACCCCGCAATAACACCAGGCCATGCAGAGGGCAGCTCTAGGTTAGCTTTTAGGCTGATGACCCACTGTATTAATAAGGATCAGTCTAGATTGGGACTTGTTAGCACAGTGCGCTAGGCAAGGATTTAGCATCCAGTGACTTTTACTTGGCACAAGACTAGGAGATAGGATGTGAAGCAGTTGGCGCTAGGCTAGGAGGTAGCATCCCATTAGCACCTGTTCAAGGCATTTACCATCCAAAGAGCATGGTGCTATGCTAGGAGTTACTAGTAATGTGATACCTCATTGATTCCATGTAAAAATTCTTTACTGTACTTGCCATGCTCAGGGATGTTAGAGGCCAGGGTTGGTGACAGAGCAGCACCTCTGGAGCTTTTGGGGATTTAGTGTCAAGGCCACTTAAACAGGTTGGGTGCTTGCCGACCACCGGAGCATTAACCTGACTCAGTAAGCCACCCCACTGTGTTTTAAACCTCTGGGGCCAATGCATCTGAAAGTTGGGTGCAAGTCTTGACAGCGCAATTAGCTAATCATTCAGATTTTAAGAAAAAACTCACTTCACTATAATGTTAAACACACAGATAGTAATGATTAGGAATATAGGTTACCTATTATGAGTGAAAACATGTTAACATTGTTTAGTGTGGTAATTTCACTATACTTCGCTCACTGGACAAACATATCTATAGACAAGGCTTCTGCTGTCCCGTGGAGGCTGTCACGGTGAAGGGTGGGGTGTGTTCAGTCTGTATGGATTTATTAACCCAAAGAAATAAAAAGCAGCAAGGGCAACCAAACCCTTGACAATTCTGCTCTATTTCATGGCCACCGTGCAGTGAGGAGGAAGACACAGCAGGCTAGCAACCAAACTAAACACAAACAGCAGCCAGGCATCATGAAAGGAAAAGAAATCATGTTCTTTTTCATGCACACCTCAAGTTAAACATGTAAATACACATATACAAAAGTCCTCCTGTGGTTAAGAGGTTTAGACCACAAAGTGAGTGAGAGGAAAGAAAAGATTATCCTATGTACCGGGATTTGCTGCCAATATGCCAATAATGAAGACTCATACAAGGAGAGTATAAAGTTAAATACACTTTCAAAACGTCATTATATGTAATAAAACTCTTCACTCTTGATTCTGAGAAACTGAGATTCAGATAGCATCAAAGAGAGAAGAATCCAAGAAAAAAGAAAAGTATTTTAAACCCAAGTGGAGAGATTGCCAAAAACAAAAACCTCAACCAAATGAAAACAAAGGAGGGAACAAAGAGAAAGGGAGCACAGCTCTGCATTTTTTTCTTTATTAACAAGTAGCGTTTCCATCCAAAATCTCAGATAGCAATCTACCACAAATTGGGACCAGATTACTCTAATTGACCATCATGCTGCTTTTAAAGATGAAGTGCCACCTTGATTTACCACAACTCTCTAAGAAGGTGACAGCAAAAGCAGGAGAAACAGAGGGAGAGAGGGAAACCGAACGATTAGACAGAAAGAGAAAATGTAGAGGATGAACAGAGAAGCTAAACAGAGAATTTGAGAAGTAGAGGGAAATAGAGAGAGAGAGAGAATAGGAGAGAAGAGGGTAATTGCAGGAAAGGGGGCTCATTAGTCCGTCACTATCCTCAATCTAACCCCCAATTTCAGGTCAGGAGGAACACAGAGAGACTAGAGAAAAAAGAGAAACAAACAAGGACAGAGCAACTTAATAATACTCCATCTCCTGTTTATGTACTCTCAAACTTTTCTCCCTCTGTTCAACTTTCTACCTCTGGCCTCTTTACACTAGCTGGCAGCGCTGAGCGTGCACACTGCCGCCAGCACCGTCATGGATCACACACCATATCTCCTTACACACCTCGCATTACGAATCCACTGTCTCCCTGCCACAAGCTGAACTCACATAGGAGCAAGGAAGAAACACTGACTTTGTCCTCACAAAGAGAGAGAGAAAAAACAAAAGTAAAGGAGGGGTAAAAAATGGATGAGATTGAACTATTAGACAGACACTCGCAACACCAAGTTTCTATTAAACTGTCCATAGAGTTTCTTGCTAATCCAAACCCAAGCTCAGGCAAACTATACACTGCTACTTTCATCAAATGGGGACCTACTGTTGCAGTGATTGGCCCATGACCAATTACGGATACTGACTCATAGTTTAAGAGAGTAGGGTGATGAGATATCCATTCCTTCCCTGCAGAGTCAATGTGTTGCCCTACCCACCCTTTGTGCAGTTAAGATCTGGAATGTACTGTTCAGACAGCAGCAGACTTTTAGTCAAGCTTCACTACAGAGTCAGAGTCTGACTGCTGCATAAAATGCATTTGGTACTCATATTATGAAGAAGTGAGTCATATATTGTACTTTCATGTCATTTCATTCATGCTGTCAAGCACCGCTTTTAGCTTGTGACAGTGTGCTGTGTTCACTTTTCATTGAAAAACAAAATAACCCTCTTTACTTGTGTAACGCAAATGAGCTGAGCTCCATATTATGTGTGCTGTAGAGTATCAAAAGCACTCCAATCACCGAAATATAGACACTATGTATAGCTTTCTCCTAAGCGTTTGTATTTTTGGCAAACTGTCAATTACCAGAGCAGGGTAAATGGAAAGACATGGAGTGAAGACGCTCTAAGTCAGCAGGACCCTGCAGCTCCTGTCTCCTATGCTCACTGTGCCACAGCAGGAAAGCCCAGCTGGAGAAAGCTGAGGTAAAGAGAAGCGCCACATTGATGCCCACTGTACTGCCTGCCCAGGGATGCCCAGGTGTCAGCTTTGTATGTGAGTGAGTGTGGAAGGATGGGTGGATGCACTGCCAATCCATGCAATGAGACAACATGCCCAAAGTGTTGCAAAAATGAACAACAAGGAACAAAAAAGCAATATGTCATTGTAGCGTCTTGTCTGCCAATCCCGGCGGACAATATGGTGAACAGACTCACCAACCAGCAGATTAGTTGCACTGGCTAGCTAACAAGAAGCACAAAGTTCACTTAGTTATCCGCAGATAAGCCCTGTGAGCCCCGTGTTTTTCCTACATGCCTCTACAATGTGTAACGTTAACCAACCAATCACCAGCATTATTAGATCTTGGTACAAGCATGCTGCATGCTTGTTGGCCCACTGATTGTGATGACATAAACCCAATAGGCATCAAAATTTGATACCAAATGACAAGGCATTTTTTTATGCTCATTAGTATCAAAGCAATTTGGTCAGTGCCATAAAAGTCATGCCATATCGAAGTTCAGTGCCCAGCCCTACACAAGTGTCCTGTTTAGCATACAATCTGGATCACACTAACATAATGATCACATTAAGTATAAGGACCCTGTACATCACCTGCTTGTTTTGTTTGCAATTAAACAGGGTGAAGCAGATGACCATACGTTCACTTTCACACAGGAAGCCATGCACTCACACACAAGCACACCCACACATGCTTTGTGGAGAATTCTGTAGAAAAATACAATAAAACAATAACCCCTCATGAATGAATTCCATCTCTTCGTTCACACCGATGGTTCTCAGCATCTGCCATAAAACCATATTGCTTCAACAGATGCACAGTGCTGTACATAATCATGCATTTAAATATCATACACGTTTTGGCAAGACATGCAGAGTTGAATGTGTGCAGCTGAATATTTACACACCACAGGAGGAAGGCATTGTTCAAAAAAACATATACGCTCATATATTATACACTGAAAATGTATCTCTGCTGTCTTTCTCCCTCTCACTCTCTCATCGCTCTCTCTCTCACTCTCCTGCGTTCTCTGATGTGGGAGGCAGCACTGGGCACCAAGCCATGCCACATCAATATGCGTACTGGTGAAACGCTTCCCCTGCTTTCCCCCGTGCTGCAGTCGCCGAGGCCTGCAGCAGTGGAGACAGTGGCTAATGACACCGGATATGGCAGGTCATGTTAGCTAGTAGTTAGTTAACGGAGGTTAGCAAGCCCAGCGCTCCCAACGTGACGGTGGCAGGCCAGAGCCAGGCTGGCCTTGTCGCAGCAACCTGCAGTGGCGACAGCCCGTTGACGCAGACAGCGGCAGTCAGTGCCACCCTGGAGGCACCTTGGACTCTACCCAGGCAAGGTTCCCTGGGAGCCTTGGTTGCCATGGTGCCAGCCAAATTTGGGTCCAATAAACGTGAGGGGAACAGGCGGTGGGCTTGGGAGGGGGACTCTGGGGTGGCAAGAAAGAGGATAGAGAGAAGGAAAAGGGGGGTTCCCAAGTGCTATGGCAACCTTAAAATCAATCCTGTGGTTCAAAATGACTGACTCCTTCAGAACTCCTTTAGATAAAGATATACGAATGGAGGGGCAGTAAAATAACATCATTGATAACCTATAAAAACAAGCAGCAAAAGAGAAATTGAGTATGTGTGCTGGATGCTGCTGATAACCTACACAAAGGGCTTTTAAAGGAGTCTCTTGGTAATGTGAATGACATGATTAATGTCTTCTACTACTCTGATCAGTCGAGTTAAAATGACAGACGACACATCTCATATCTTACTCCACAAGGCCAAAGCTATCTCGAGATGTGCTCGAGCAAGTTAAAAAGGAATTGTTAACATTCACACTAAAGTATGGCACAATTAAACATAAGCTAAATTAAAGCTTTTGAAAGAGGTTTCTCTGCACTGCTCTTTCAGTCACAATTCACTAAGTGGTTGGAGGTGACTTAACCCTGATCTCTGTGTACATAAATTCATCTGCCTCTTAATTAAAAAGTTTGCATGATGGAAATGCGCAAAAGGACTTTTTAGCACTTAGTTTACACCTGGCTCCCTTGGCCAACAGGCTGACGGGTGGAATTATGAACAGCTGAAGCAGAGAGCGATTCACGGCACCTTGCTGTGGCCAGTTCACCGCGGTGTCCCTGAGACCCCAACACTCTGCTCTTTCCAAACTCTGTCTCTCTCATAAAAAAGACCTGCTGCTTGGCTCATAAGACTGTAAATCATGCAAAACAGAGCATAGCACTCGGTCTGGAAAAAATAACCATGTAGAATAAGCAGACAGAGACACATGCACATATGCACTCTCACACACATGCACGCCATAAGCCTTTGCCAAAAGCACACCACCCCCTACACCGCTTTGTACTCCACACACAAACGCGTACTGTCATCAGCCTATCCCACAGTTCTAACCCCCAAAACACAATCCATCCCTGAATCCACGCTAGTGATGAAGACCAAACAAAAACATGCTATCTCTACCCCCACCATATCCCACTCGTTAAGAATATGTCAACCTCCCACCTGCTCTGCACCCCCTCCAAACTCACACATATACGAATGAACCCGCACACACTAACGCCATTCCACTCCAAACTCATCCTGTTATCTAAACAAGCGCCGTCCTCTCGTCAGCGTCAGTGGGTTCCTTTCTCTGTCTCCTCAGAGAAAAGAGAGACTCTCCTGTTCACAGATGAATGGAGTCTTTTGATGAAGCGCCGAGCCTTGTTTACTGCCACTCCATTTATTTACCGGCCTGTTTTTCAAGTTGTCATTGAGGGACACTCTACCAAACACCCCCCACCACCCCCACCCTCCTCACCCCCTCAACCTCACCCACCAACCCCCTCCATCTCATCCTCTACTTAACTACACCCCCCGTCCCCTAAACACACATACACATATACACACTATCCCCCCTCTCAATCCCATGTCGTTCCCTATCCCGTTTCATCCTGCTTTCTTCTCTCCGTCTAGTGTCCTAGATCTGTGTCCAAACTGATTTGAAGCTTACTCGCTTACACAGACGCATGCCAAATTTGATTCTCTGCATTCTGTTGTGCTTCTCAGCAAGCTCGCTCATTCGCCCCCCCACCCCACTTTCTGTCTTCTCTAAACTGCTCTCCTTCTCACGGTGTAACGAACACCAAACGATGCCCTCATGAAGGTTGTCTCTCAAGAAGAGTGAGTGGCCTGCTGCGAAAACAGCTCAGACATTTTTTACTAAAAATCGACATACTAAATCTGGTAAAAATACACCACCTATGCTGTGAAAATTTTTAACCAGAAAAAATAAGTGATCAAATTTAATATTCTGAAAATATTTAAAAGTGAAGGCAATAAATGTACACAAAACAAGAAAATAAAACTGGAATCAAGGTTCACAGCACATATAATAATGCTTTAACTAAAAAAAAAAAATTAAGATTAAGAATTAAGGCTGTGAATATTAAAGGTAAAGAAATGGTAATCAGTCTTTGTGAAGATATAGCAACCAAACAACTGGTGGCAAAACATCTTTGCATACTATACATCTGAGAATAAAAAAAACTCACAGTCAAGGCTCACAGCCCCACGATGGCCTGCTTTCATGAAAAACAAGGATAATGGTCCTATTGAGCGCTAAAATGTTTGTGCTTACAAGTTATTATACATTTTTCTGTAGCTGCAAACAGGAGTCCAGGGTGCTAATGAGGCTAGGGGAGGGCATTCATTTGAACCCTAAAGAGGAATAAAAGAAAAGGGGAACAAGTGAAAGAAAGAAAAGAAAAGAGAAGAAAGCGAGGATCAGAGGGAGGAGGTTGGCAGGGACTGTGTATGAAAATTTGGCGTCTTACATACAGAGAGATAGCATCGTGCCAAAAACGGCCGCCGACACAACTCCTCTCAACTCCTCTCACTTTCTGAACATCAGCGTTAAACTCGCCCACATAATAATTTCTTTATTCTTCAACCCACATGTGAAAAATAAAATGAAAAAGGATTTTAATTTTTTTGGGTTTGTTTGTTTTCTAAATCAGTATTTACCCAACTTTTAATTCAGCAACAAAAAAACCCATCAAAGTAGGTAAAATAACTCAATGGGGAAAATAAAGGAAAAAGAAAAGTAATGGTGCTTTGGATTTAAAACGCAGTATTGTGACTCTCATTCTAGCATGACTATGGTTGTACGGTACTAAATAGCGTTGTTAGCCAGACTTAGCAGCCGATGCCAGGGCCTCGCTGTGAGTGCAGCCCGGTGAATAAGCCATGTTCCCTGGCTCTCCCTCCTTTCTGGCTGGCCTGCCTGATAGTGAGCATTGGCCACTGCACTCTTTCTCCTGCTCCTTCTCCTCCTCCTCCTCCTCCTCCTTCTCTCCATCTCTCTGAGGTCGGGAAACCCTCCTGAGTGGGTATATGGTTTTTGGGGACAGACACATTTCATGGTTGGCGCCACTACAAAAGCTTGAAAAGAGACCCGGCACTGGGAAGACACAGTATTAATACAGACAATACCACCCCCTCACTGCTTCTGACTCTCTCTTTTCTCAATAACCTCTTTCTTGTCTTTTCTTCTTCTCCTTTCTCTCCCCTTCTTCCTCCCCTTCTTGTGCTCTCTCTAGGTTTTTTTTTTTTTGCCGAATAAAAAAACGTAAAAAAAAAAAAAAGCCCACTCAGCTCAAGTAAAGAATGCAGTTTTTATCACTGCATGCTTAGCCTACACCCATTTTTATTTGACAATCGTTAATGTGTTTTAATGTGTAATTAAATCTCAACAGTAGGTATTAGACTGGGTTCAGCAGAATGTAAAAACGCCCTTTTTTCCTTCAGACAAATGAAAAACCGCTAAGTATTTCTATAAATGACATACAATAGCTTACATAAACATGAATTGGTTTTTTATTTTTTTATTATTATAGTAGAGCTAATTGTATTTTAATTTCCATAACAGATTTCAACAAAGTAATTTTAACACATTATATCTGGGCCTACATATAGATGAAAAATGAATTTGGGGAACTGTAAATCTGACAATGGTTAATGTAATCTTCCTTTTTTGGATATTAATAAATTTAATAAATTACTGCACAAAAAAGTAGCTGTAATTCAAAATGAAAAATGCTGTAGAAGTAGAAGGTTGGTTCCATTAGTAATGAAGAAATAGTGCAATATTTAATTTGACAGTGGGATAAGATTTCTCTCTTCTATCATGAAGAACTGCACAATACAAAGCAGAAAAATGTCTGTCTCTTTCTACCTGCGCAATGGAGAGGAGAAACAGGAAAAAAAAAATCTGACAGCTGAGTTCATTCAGAAAGAAAGAGGGGATCAGAGAAAAACTGATAAAAGAGCCAAATAGCACAAACTGCCTCATTTGTCTGTTCCACCGCGATGATGGCCTCCCGATTTCACTGGAATAATCTGTTTACCTCATATCTCCCAACGCTAAAACTCTTCACACAAAAGGAAACAGATGCGGGTAGACCAGAAATTTTCAGGGGTTTTACTCTCTCCCGAGTCAGGCGCAGCCAAAGAAACTGAGGCTTATGATCGTTATGTAAAAACCAAAAAAGCAGGGAGCTGTTTCGAGGACAAAGGAACCGTATCACGAAGCATGCCAGTTTTCATTGGTCAATTTAATGGGAGACCAAACATAACAACATTGTCTTTGACTCGCCTTTCTCATGTTTTTTTTTTTATTTTCCCTCGAGTCTGCTCGTGTCATCATGGTCTCATGAGATAAATGCAGACCCTGCGGTTTTGGACCAATCTATGTACGTCTGTGACACCCCCATGTTAGCCTTGTCTGAGTGTGTGTGCATGTTTTGGAGCGAATGAGCACACAACAGGGCTTTGGCTTGCCCGATACCATTAGCTATCCAAATACACAGACTTTTTTCCGAAGCCAAGAATAGTGTGAGAAGACTCCCTCTTACTCTGTCTCTCTAATGTGACGGGGCTCTCCCTCTATCTTAACCCTTCAGATTTGATACATAGCCACCTCGATGTGCCCCTGACTCCAGACAGAGAGAGAGAGAGAGAGACGGGCAAAGGAAGACGCGGGCTGGGCTAAACAAGAGCCATCAGTGAACATTTACTGATGCCAAAGCTGCTCTGCATGTGGAGGGGTTTTCTTAGCCGGCGTGGGCCCTGTTCCCACCACACACAATACAAAAGCCTCAGACCTGACCGACTCCCTCAGTGTCGAGATTTCATTTAATCAAAACTCAATGCTTGTTTCACCGCTGAGGGTCATCCTGAGCTGTGAACACATACACAGACACAAACAAAAACACTTACACACAAGGACAGTCCACTCAACCCTTGTGATGTCATGGGAGCCGGAGAAGAGATCCAGGAAGTAATTAACAACAGATTATTTTCACAGGAAAAGAAAGAAATACTGAGACACGGAGCAGTGGGAACCTGTGAAATCCATCAGAGTATCAACTTTTAACACGTTGCAAACCATTCTGACTACCAGGATGATCAGTGTCGCTCTCCTATTCATATCCCTCCTTCTTTCTCCCACACTTCTGTTGTTTCTCCCCCATAAATCCAGAATACTCAGGGAATTTTCCTCAATGATGAACACAAGTGGGGTTTGTATTTGTGAATCCTTCCTGTGATCAGTAAGTTGGCCAGGGGGGCTGACCTCAGCGCTAGGGTTTCTCTGGGCCTTCTCACAGCGTCGTCCAAGGCATTACTACTGCTATAGCAAGAGGGAGGCGGGATCTGGCACCGTAGAGCGAGAGAGTGTGGAGCGGTCATGGCAGAAATGGCACGGCGAGCACATTTCACACCTCCCTCGGAGTGACTGCAAATTTCCTGTACTGCACTTTTGATTGGAAACACATTTGAAACATCTTTTCATGATCACACTTACGGCACACAAAAGAAAGAAAAGTTAAAAAAAAGAAAAAGAAAAAGAAAGCAGTAAGAATGAGGTCCAAAGTATGACTAAGTGCACTGAGCTAACTTTGGAACTCACAAACGGGTTTTTTCTTTTTGCTGTTGTTTTTAATCTTCTATTTTTCCAACATTGAATAAATCATAAATGTGCTGAGTTTATGCTAAAACAGCACAAAGGTTATAAATCAAATAGTCTGCTGAACACTATGAGGCGCAGCTAAATGATTTCTCCTCCAATGGTGTACAAGTGGAACCAGCTATGCGGTGTGTCTAAATATATAATATCTAAACTAGTACTGTGAACTAAGCCTATCCAACACAATCCATTCATAGGTTATCAAAGCGACCTTGCCAGCGTGTGATGCTCTGGCAGACCTTTGGCTCCTCCAGGCCAAGGGCCACTTCCTCCATTATAATACCAGTCACTGACTATCTCCATTATGATACCAATCACTCAATCTTAATAAAACACTAAAAATAATGCTCTACCGCACCACAACTGCTCTTCCCGTAACCTCTATTCCCTGCCAGTTTTTCAGTTCAATAGTGCAACATTCAAAGACACGTTGCTCTGTCTGGTTTGTTGCTCATTATCTGATGTGCATGAAAAACAGGGGAGAAGTTTGCGTATTGTGGCAGCGTGGTTTGTTCTGTTACGGCTGCTGTGTGTTGTGCTCCGTAACAGAGAGGATCTCAAAGGCTGGCTGGCTGCAGAACAGCCTGAGAAAGCCTGACGGCAAGCCCAGAGATTCCCCGTGGCAGCTTTTGCCACTCTGTCATAAACAAAACACAAGACGTCTTTCTCTTCTTCCCACACCAACGGGGCTCGGGCGCTGCCAAACAGAACAATCACTATCGCAGCCTCTTCTCCTTTCCAACGCGCTCTCTCTCCCTCTCTCTCTCTCTCTCTGTCTCCTACAATATAAACAAAAGAGATCAGCAGAGGCTTTACCTCTGTGAGAGCAACAATGAGGGCGATGTTTAAGGAGACAAAACAAAAGTGTGCACGGGATCAAAGAGGAGCGAGGAAGACAGAGATGCTAAAGACAGACAAAACGCAAACCAAACAAAAACAAACAATGTGCACATCTTGTCATTCATTGCGCGGCGGAGGCAAAAAAAATGCAACCGCACATTACTGTAACAGATAAAAGTGACAGATAAATGCAGGCCTTTGAGCCTGTTCACTCATAAATATACATTTACAACTTAAAAGTAAATGAGAGAGTGTGGTAATGGTGGTGACCTTATGACAGGTTTATGAACAGTGGTTTGCCCTTTGTCTCTCCCTCTGTCCCGCGCTCTCTGTCTGTAGAGACAGAAAAGTGACAGAGACAAGCCTGAAGGCACAGAAAAGAGACAGAAAGTGTCTGTCCAACCAGAAAGTTAACTGAGCACAGGCTCTTTGGAGGCAGATAAAAGTGCAGAGGCAAACTGTGTTAGCTAGATAAGATAAGAAGAGAGCACAGTAAGTCCACATTATGAATGGGCAGCGCACTGGGCAGCTCCTCCAAGCAGCCATGTGTTTTACTGTACTGCTGTAAACCAAAGTACTGTAGCGACGAGTGTAACAAATTGAAAACCAGAAAGCCAACAATGTCAGAAGAGGTAGAAGAATTAGTCATGATACATTTACAATTTGTCTGTGTGTAGTTTCAAAGTATATGTAAAAAAAATATTAAAAAAATAAAATACGATATCTGAATTTTTTTCACTTTTTGTCATGAAATTATCCCTCATCATATACAGGCAATTTTCAAACATTTTTAAAAAGTCTTCATGTCACGTATAGTAGTATATAATACCACAAATAAAATATCTGCAGCTTTAAGGGAACTGTGTTTTGTTTCTGCATTCAGCACAACAGAAAAACTGTTTTGTCTTCTCAAGGAGTTTTGGAAATTTGGTAGGTCTAAAGGAACTTAGACCTATATAGTAAGTACTTTAATTATATATATTAAAATGCCACATTTTTAATAAACAAAATTAGAAATGCAACAGTAAAAAAACATGCCTTTCTAATCAATTTACAAACAAACTTTTTCCCTCTACAAATTTTCTGAGTTAAAATTGAACAAACATATTACTATAAATTAGTACTGCCTAAGAGTACAATTTACAAGAGAAATACTGTTTAACACCAATTCATATTTCACAATAAATGGAGCTAAAAATAGGCTCTACAGATATGTTACTAAATCCCAAAACACGACTCACTGACTCATGATCCACAATAAGTCATTATACAAAACTTTTTTTAAACAAAACGCTTTTGCAGCACCGTCTCAGTACAGTGCAATGAAAAAGTCAGTGAAATTTTTTTTTAACTAAATTAAATCAAACAATTATATTTCAGAGACAATTTATCAGGGGAAAAAAGCCAGTAAAGCAGTAAGACCGATTTCCTCAGTCAACGTGAGGACTGCCCGCTACCTACGGTTTATCACCACCACAGACAGACCAACAGAGTGAAGCTGGAGCTGCTGCCAGGGTTTGGCTCAGGCCGTGCGAGGTGTTTGGCCTGGACCGAGATTTTGTGTGTGTATGCGTCAGAGAGAGAGAGAGAGAGAGAGAGAGAGAGAGAGAGAGAGAGAGAGAGAGACTGAGGGACGACTGTGATAGCATTTGGCTACACTCATATTAGCGGCTACCATAAGAGTTCTGCCTAAGCAGAGAGTGAGTGTGTGTATTTGGGCAGTGGCTGGGGTATGCTGTATATATGTGCCTGTGTGTGTGTGTGACGCCGTGATGCTGGTTAGGTCACTGTTTGAAATTTCCAGAAAATTCCAGCTGAGATAATATTAGGTCATGAGCGTGTGTTTGTATGTATATGTAGCCAGCAAATGGTGAAGTAGTGTGTATTTGGAGGATTTGGCTGTGAAATGTGTTTCATGTGTGTATGCATGTGTGGTTGCTGTGACAGTGTTTTTTTGCAATGTGGGGAAAAAACTACAACACAGCCAGTGTTTTGGCTGTGTGTGTAGAGTACGCGCACTGGAGGCTACAGCGATGTTTGGCCGAGTGTGAGTGTGTGTATCCATGATGGTGGCTGAGATACAACAATGTTTGGCTGTATCAAACTGTATCTATGATAGTCCTTGGCTGAGAGTGCGCGCTGTGTGGGTGTGTGTACGCAATCGTGACTAAAACCGTGTTTGGCTCTACGTGTGAAAGTGCGCTACAAAGATGACAGAGTTGTTTTTCTTTTTTTTTTGTTATCGAATGTGTGTATCTTTATTTAGCTGTGTTTGTATGTGTGTGTGTATGGGTGTGAAGGTGGCTGCAATAGTACTGGCTGTCTGTGAGCACTGGCGTTTTGTGTGTGAGTGTGTGTTTGGCAGCCAGGTCCAGCGTGGTGCTAGCATTCAGGCAGACGGTGAAGGCGGCAGCAGCCTGCGGCCTGAGAGCAGGAGACTCGCGGCTCTGCTCTCCCTCTCACACAGACACACACACAATCTGGGCTGTGGCCAAATGACGATCCCTGGCTACAATGGCCTTATCGTGGCACATGCACTTCAACAGACTGAGTACAATCTTATAAACAGCGACTCTCGCTCATCGCACAAAAACACACAATTTGACAGTGGTGATCATCTCATAAAAAAACACTCGCACACACACACACACAGGCATGCAAATTCCTTCCTATAAAAAAACACAAAATACATGCTCATATGAAGCCGCAAATGCCTCACTCAGAAAAATGAATACGTAGTTGCCAGACCACGCTGGCCGAATGCCCTTGACACACACTCACATATTCTTTTTATTACTGGTGATACCATGTTGTCATGTAAACAAACACCAAGAAACAGAAGAAAAGAAGGAAAATTAGAAAAAAGGCAAGAAGCACAACTATTTGTTGTTTGCTAAAAGACCAAAATTTAGCAGGGATTTTCATTTGATGTTTGCTTTATTTATTCAGTAGAATAATGTTAAATAAAAACTTTTCAGAATTTACAATTTTCATATAATATTATTAGAAGGCTTAATTATAATCTTAATTCTCCTAAATTTGAAAGAATTTTTGCTGTGTTTCTGAAACTCATTAGACTAAGGCTGATCTATATGTATAATATATCTATTTCTGTTATTCCCTCCCTATTTAATTACATTTCACACAAGCAACTGTGTCCGTGTTAGGTGTGTGCCTGTGTGTGTACCTGTGAGTGGTTATGCAAATGTGTGTGTGTATCTATATGCACATGGGCATGTATGACGAGTGTTTATGTGTTGGCATCCCTCCCTTACAGTGTCTAGCATCCAGTTGGCCACATACCTGGCGTGTGGACGAAGTAGGCCAGGTAGAGGTCCAGCTCCTTGACAGACACTCCGATGTGGTGTGGCTGGACACACAGGCCAGGGTTGGTGCACTGTGGTGACTTGACCAGCCGTTCCCCGTCCGTGCTCTCCAGGGGGCTGCCCTTGAACAGGATGACCATCACCAGGTCCAGCCGCCACACCTTGTCGGCCTGGCGCAGGCAGTCAATGCGACGGATCTTGCCCTTCTGGTCGGGGTTGGACAGCACGCAGCAGGGGGGCTTTTTCCCCGTGATGGTGAGCACAAAGTCCTCACGGAACTCGGGCCGGATGTCCTTGCGGAGCTTGGCCAGCAGGCGCGAGGCCCACTTCTGCTTGATCTCTGGCTTTTCCCCCAGCAGCTCATCCTTCACTGCGCGCTCTTCCTCCTTGGACATGCGCTTCTCGTGCTTCTTGAAGTATTTGCGCTTGCGGGCCTGCAGGTTGAACCAGGTGTAGGCGAAGGCGCGGACATGGGGCAGCAGGGCCTCGATGAAGGGGTGGAATTCATCCTGGATGAGGGAGGAGGACGGGGGGAGGGTGGAGGAGGAGAGGGAGGAGGGGGGGAAGCAGGAGGAGGCAGTGGAGAGAGAGGGGGAGAATGGGGGAGAGAAGGATGGGGAGAGAGGGAGTGGGGGTGAGGAAGGGAAGAGAGAAGAGAGGCAGTTAGCACCGGCACGCAGCATGGAGGAGCAGCGCCTGCTCTGTGTG